>VOPJ01005254.1:0-12072 GCA_014673585.1 Semibalanus balanoides | reverse complement strand
ATGATCGCACTTCTTAACAGCCCTGCCCTGGATATGCATTCTCATCAATGCGTCACATTGTGTATAATGCGTACCTCTAAAATTTTATTGTGCGTTTAAAAGTGTGGTAAAAAAGTGTTAAAACGAACTATCTAGCACAATAATATAAGAAAGTAGCAACATAAAACAAATGCGATGGGAAACGGCACGATTTTGTAACCCCCATATTATATATTCGTTATTTAAATTGCGCCGCGGAGCGGCGGAAAATTTTGCGTTTTATTCCCTGGACAACTGCATTCTTTCTGTTATTTGTAATATTGACCTGTTGTTGGTTTCCATCGAAACTTGTAGTTATGGAACAGATGCAAAGCCATTAAACATTATTAACGATCACTTTTTGTTATGAGGCTTGATCTTTTTGGGGGGGCCAAACAGGCCACTTTAGGCCTTTGGGGGGGCATGGCCCTAAATGCCCCCCCCCCTGGATCCGCCAGTGTCTGCGTGATTGTTATATCAGTATGATATATCAGTACAACGATTTATGACAATTGACAATGACTGGGCTGTATAGGAACGAATGATACCTGGACTACCCTGTTGAAAAGGACTAGGTAATGTCCGGAATAAAAGTAACATTGATTTATACAGCCTTGGCTATAGCCCTCCTAGCTACACAGCGCTGGAAAGGATTGAACAATCTGCGTCATAAATGACGCATTTTGATAGAAGATCGAGATATAAAGCTCTCTAGTTTTAATGACGTCATCAGACTAAAAACGCGTTGCGACTGTGTTATTCATGCCGTTCTGGCATAACATTTCACTTATTTTTGCGGAAGAAGTGAACTTGTGAAAAAACGATAAAAAAACTAACCACCAAGGATTCACATGTTTAAAATTGTATTACTTAAAATAATCTGCTCCACATAAAACGGATTGCATAAACGCAGGGTTAAATCTGCATGATTACGCAGGTGATAACCAATGAACAACTTTCTATTCTCTGACGTCACTGGACTAATGACAAGCTAGATGCATCAGGATGTGTATACGCGTGAAGTAATAAGGCGACACCAGGGGGTGTCATCCCTTCAGAGTGCATTGGTCAATGAATACTTGTGACATCAGAGGTGTGGCACACTTTCTTGACGCACAGGGCTACCAATCTAGCGACTTTATCTTAAAATCTAAAGACTTTCTTGTCAGTTCCTAGAGGAAAGTTTAGAGAGTTTTAATATATTTTAGAGAGTTCATAGGATGTTCTAGAGACTTTTCGGATATCTAGAGTTTTTGATCAGGTATGTCTGTAACTTACTTTGTCGGGCTGTATTAAAGGGAATAGTTCACCTTGAAAAAAAAACGAGAAAAAGTTGAGAAATGATGAAGAGAAGCAAGAAATTAAGTATCAGATTACTAGTAAGTCAAAGAAACCTATATTTACGCGGAAAAAACAAATTAAAATGTCAATTATTTGGTGATAATTCATATTTTTTTCCTCAAAGTAATGCGGAACATCAAGCTGGCTGAGAAGCCACGCAACGTCCATATGATTTAGTAAGGGATGTGTCGTATACATGGTTGGTACTTGCCCAAGTACTTGTTGAAATGCCGGAAAATTCAAACGCTTTGAAAACCATCACAGTACTTGCTTTTAAGTAGGCTATTCGTCACTATTAAATTTAACTATTGAAAGTAGTGTCCGCCATCGCGCTCACTGATCGTGCTCTGGGGCGGTTGTCTGGGATTATGTGTCACAAGGTCATGCGCGGCGGCTGCGCCGCGGCGCGGCCAATCAAACAGCGCACGCGCGTACTGGTACGAGGTGGGGTTGGGTGAGTGGGGACAGATCAACAATTTGTACGCGAGCCTGGACGTTCAGGCCAGCGCTGAATGCTACGCATACGCTACAGAACGTTGTTTAGAAAAAAAAATGTTTTATAGAAGATTTAAACATCAAAATCACTATGCATAGTAATACCTGACAAAGTTCATTCTTGCAGTAAAAAAAGAGGTACTGAAAACAGTATTGTTTTGTCCAGCACTTACACTTTCCCAAGTCTTACGTTCATCTGTTGCGTCAATATATACGCAACCACCAAAATCAGCCAATCAGCGATTGGAATTACCGCGTATACCCGGTCCCGACTTTTAGGACTTGAATATTTAAAATAATTAAGAGGTTTCTTGGAAAAAGGAAAGCGCACAATCATTCAGCAGGCGCCACACGCTACCAACCAAAAACCTAAGAAAAGGAACTATTCCCTTAAAAGCCAGTTGGTAAGAGTTGAGGACAAAACGATTGCTGGTGCGTTTAGTAGAAAATAGTTGCCTCTACCGAAATGGCTTTTGTTGCAGTGCTTTATCTCCTCCTCGCATAGAAAATAATTCCTAAAAAATAGTGATTAAAAAAGCTCTACGGGTTACGGCGCCAAGCCCGTGAATACTATGTGACGGTCACAAGTATACGTCACAGAGCGGTACATTTGCCGGATGACTCTACCTGGTTATAGGGCCTTGGGCGACACTTATTAGGAACCTCTTTGAAGCTGCTCTGTGCTGTTTGTGTGGGGATAGGTTCAAATTTGTTTAGAATACTTGAAGAGGTTATGTTAAAATAGAAGATGGTTTATATAACACAATTAATACCGATTTTGATAGGGTACTTGACCCTACAGGTGAGTTCACTGCGGATGAAAATCGAGATAAAGCTTCGGCTTCCTATTCCAAATGTGTGCTGACGTGTCCTTACTGTTACGTTTCAGTTTGTGGTGTCATAGCCTACCTTATGGCGGTAGAAATGATAATGATTTTGCTCCCTAACCCTTTGTCTCGCTATTCACTTGGGCGTCCCCGCCTTAGTTATTCATTAATTCCTAAAATATGCCCACCGGGCCACCATTTGATACAGAATATCACATTTAGTAAGTACAGATTGAGATGTGTTCTCCAAAACATTTTGCACTATAACTAATTTTAACTTCAATAATTAATATCTCACCGCTTCCTCGTGCAGCCTGTCACCAAACTTTGTTTACTCAACAGCTGATTGTCCTTAGAGCTGCGGTATTGAATGTCTCAGAGTAGGTAGTGCAACCGGCACAATAACTCCTCAAATGATTATTAACAAATTATAATTTGTCATTTTCTGAGGGGGCACCAATTGATCCAAATGTGTCTGCGTACTCTTTAACCCCAATACATAAAACAAAATCATCATACTCAACCTCTTGTGAAGCCCAAGGCCGCATAGCGACTCAAACTCCTTAAAGGTTATGTTTGGTTATGACATTAAAATTGCAGCTCTAGTCACCTGACATGATGTACATGCTACATGGCGGCACAGCATTCTATGACCATGATGACAGATCCACTCTGGGAGGAAATTGTAAGTTGAGAGAACAGAATATTGTCTGGAAACTTGCAGAATGTCCAAATAGTCAACTTAGTGATGAAATAGTTCAGTTTTGAAACATCTAAAAATGCTAGTGGACGTTCAAGCGTTATTTTGAATTAATCTTGCTTGCCTGGGTTCAGTTATGGAAATGAACACAAACACATGCGTCAGACAGCAAAGTATGGCATATTTGATGAGATCTCGTCAGTACAGGCCGGTCCTGGCTGGTTCAGATTTGGTGCAGATTTAGAGAAGCTGGTGCAGATTTGGTAGGGTGCTGTGCGGACCTGTAATGGTGCTGTGCCAATGCTGTGCTGCGGGCAACAGTCGCATGGGGCAGATTAACTTAAACATAGCTTTACATGCTTTTTCACATTAGGAACTAGCACTGAATAAATATTCTCTTGGTTTCTGACCCACTAAGGGCATTTTACTGGATTTGATGGTGATGTCATTAAATGGAAGATCCAACACTCTCCTTCACTCAAAGTTTTGTGACGATGCCACTGCATATTTGTATAATTGTGTTACTGCTAGCATTGCCCTTTGCTGATCGCCTATAGATTAAGGTTTACGCCTCCAGATATGGTTTGTTCGGGACTTGTACCATTTTTTTTTCTTGTTACAGCTTAAAATGTTGGCATGCATTTTTCACTTCTCTGTAATTATTTGATTTACTATTTATGCCACCAGTTTGAGAAAAGCAATTGCAATTACCCTACTGCTTTCAGCGTCCATGAAGAGGCCAGTGGTTCCCAGGATTTTTCTGCTGCAGTTCTACGTTTTTATCAAAGTTGTGCAATTTATTTTTCTGATATTTTATCATTTCCTCAATTCCTTAATTCCACTCGAGGCTGTGGGAGTACATTTGCATTTTGCACACCTACTGTTACTTTACTGCAAGTGCAATGACACACCATTGCCTAAAAAGTGTTTTTAAGAAATGTATGAGTCTACTTATGTTGAATAATTTAACATTGAGTTCACTAACATTGGATGCAAGCCTATGTCTTCTCCCATGTTGATTGTTTACATTTGACAGGTGAGTGAGGTTGTCTCCGCGCTAACTTCGGAACAATGTATGGACCTGGGCTTCGACAAAGCCAGTCTTCTTTGCTCATATTGCAAAGAGCTGCAAGATTTCAGCCTGACAGCATTGAGGTAAGTTTCATTATCTGGCTGTTTTCATGAGATCTGTTGTTGTGTGTACACTGTGCACTGTGCATAGCCCCTGATATTGCCTGGATCGTGCTGTTCAAATGTAGTCAGTACAGTAGTGAAGTGAAATTAAAACACTTTATTTTGCTGTTGATCTCAAATTTAGCTGAAACGTGAATGATGAATTCGAGCCTGAAGGAAAATAAAATTCTTGAAATCTTAAAAAGTATGGTGTTTGTGATATGCTTTATGAAGTTGTTATTATAATTGCATAATTGAACATGTTATTGTTAAATTACATGATTGCTACTATGCTTTGGTATTCTTATATATTTTCAGTCATATTTATATCAGTGTTTTTAAATATTTTAACCAGTGTATGTGTGGCTTGCTGTATGACGATACTGGAGTTCTCCTTCACGAAATGCAGGGCAGGACATTTTGCTCCAAAGCTCTATCCGCGAGAGTGCATATTTCAAGTTTTCGAGATATAAACGATTCAACTTTTTATTGCATGCGTTAAGTCTATGATACAGTAACGGTGCATCGTAGCACTTTCGCGATTGTTTCATTAAAAAGGGTGTCGTTTATTTGTTTTAGTGGGCAGAACAATTTAAATAAATAACTGCATTTTCGCGGCTCGAGCTTTCGAGCGACGACGTGTGCCGCTGAAGATCTGCCAGCCATAACCTGGCGTACGTGTCCTGTGTGGTCCTGTGCTGTCAGCTGTTCCTATGTACCCCTGCCTCGTCTGCCGCAGAGATAACTGCTCCAAATGCTGCACGGCGGACAGCGGCACGCCGGAGATCCGGCGCTACCCGCGCGCGCTGCTCGAGGTGTGCGGGTGACGACTGGGGGCCTTCCCGCAGGTCCAGGGTATGTACCGTGCTGTCCCGGGTGGTCACAGCCCACAGGTGGTGGTGGTGCCGCACCTTACAGCGGCGATAGTTGATCTGGACACATGCATGTATTGATTAATTTTGCTGCTTGCGCCATATAACTATATTGTTGTGCCGCCATTATTGCAAAAATCGTCATCATGATTGTGCTGCCTGTGTGATGATTTTATTTCACATTAATCGCATAGAAATGAACTTGATCGATGCTGTTAAATAATTACATTTATTCACTACAATTACATGTCTAAATGCGCAAGCATAGAACATCCTTATGAGGATAAGTTATATAATTAAGTGGACACATGTGATGATTTACCTTTCAGCTTGTAACTGCAGGTTTTGAGGTTAAACTAGGCCACATCTGGTATACCACACCCACTGGGTGTAAATGTCACAGCTGCAGCTCGGAACCTCTGCTGACGTCATCTGTGACCTGTTTCAGCGTTCGTTAAGAGCGACCGGCCCGCGCGGTACCCTGGCCTCACGGTCAAGTATGTGAGGGGAGCGGATCCCGTCATCAAGCTGATGGACGAGGAGGAGAGGGTGCAGGAGGTCAGTAGGCGGGTCAGGGACGCCACCTGGCGGGGCTTACTCACTCAACTCACTCAGTCCTGACCACCTCACTCACTCGGCGTAGTCGGACAATACTCTCGGCCACCCCGCCATTTTCGTCTTTGCCCGAGATTTATCGTCCTACTCCATTTCTTTTGTATGTATTTAGATCGTTTTTCTTTATAAACTGTTCTATTTTTAGAGTCGTAGCGATCAGTTCTGTACCAGCTTAATGTTTAAAAACTCAAGTGAAATGTTAACTATGTATTGTATTGCTCCTCTGCGTAAATGATTAGAATCACGGCCGTAAAGGCGGCATTTGCCCATTCAGAATGTCAGTCATAATGGGTGAAAGTATTTATCAATTGTGCAATGTAACATGAACATTATTGTGATGACACCCTGCATGCGTGCCTTCGCTGTGCGTGAAAATCAGATGCCCACTGACTGGCAATATGTATTATTTTAATGTTCATTTTTTTATAGAAACGCATTTTAGTAGGAATACGGTACGACCACTGACATCCATAGATACCTAGACCGCCGACTCCCGCGCCGCATACGCCGGAGGCCCTTTCCCACACTGGGTGCCAGCTGCTGGGGGGCAAAAACATCGGAGCGCCATAGGAGCTAATGTATAAATGGCAAACTTTAACGGGGCCCTGACTGAGCTGCGCGTAATAAATATGGTGAAAAGTAGTATCATATTATTCGCTGGAGATTCTAGATTGATCCCAAACAAAAATGTGCCATTTATATTAAAATTTCCCATTTATACATTAGTCCCTATGGCGCTGTTTTACCCCCCAGTAGTGTAGTTGTAGCCTGTACCAGTGTCGGCACGGCCGCCAGCTGGCGGTTGGCGGTCTAGGTAGTAATGGATGTCGGTGGGTACGACCCAGTTATAATTGAATTGGATAGTAGGATCTATTTTCCGGATCAATAATTACTTGATATACAGGTTACCACTTGCCGCGCATCTGATCATACACTTGACTTTGACCAGCCAACAAAACATCCGTCCGTCCTTGATCTCGTCAGTTTGTTTTTATCATCCTTTCGTTTGTTCGTTCGTTCATCCGTGATAGGACACCTATTGTGTAGTATCGTGTGGTTGGGTGCGCGTGCTGTTGCCCATTTCTGTAACTGTTTGTTACAGAAAATGTCTGTTTTATTCCTATTGAAGTAGAGGTCGAATGGAGTCAGGTTTTGCTATTGTGCTCGTGCATGGGCATTTCACGTTTTTTCAGTGTCATTTGATCATACCTCGCACACACAAATATAAAAATAATTGATTACTCGAAGTTCATCAGCACCACCCAATGAAACTAACAATATTAACTAGTAAAAGCATGCATGGCAATGAAGCAGACGGAGCGAATATTTTCATTTGTGTCCGGCAACTGATTAGGCAAAAGCATCGTTGTTTGTTGCAATAGTAAAACAACACTTAACCTGCACCTTTCTGTGGCATTATAGTTATTTTTATTTGTGATTCTCTATCCTGCGGAGAGTTGATATTTCCGAAGTCGTAAGCCACGTGATTACCGCAATCGATATCAGTTTTGTGTTTCTTTGGAGGTGAGAGTTTCTTCAGTTTTGTGTTAAATAACATTTTCACGTGCCTATACCATGTGTTATCTTAAGCGATAAAATTAATCGGTGTATTAACACCTTGCATAATCAGTGCATGTGAAACGGTAGTTATCCCTTGAAACGCGAGGCAAGCAAGCAGCAAGCAAGCCACGACGAAGTCTGATTTTGGCCCATCTGTAAGACTACGTTAGTGAGGCCGCTTCGCGGCCTCACTCACTCCGTCTGAATTAGCTATGATAAAATTACTATATATCCCAAACAAACAAAACAAAAATAAAGGTGGCCTATTTGAAGTTGCCTACCCACACTAAATCGACTACTTCGACTTGGTTGAAGCTTGTTTCGAAGAAGCTCTAAATTGACTTTGGTCAACGCACATACAATGCATAAGTACTGTAATAAGTGTAATGCGTATATGTAAATACTGTCTGCTAAAATAGTTATCTGTATAATAGTTGTCTGTTGTGATGCTTGATAGTTGTCTGTATTCATGGTGTGCCTTGTTACAGACCCTGGCGATCGACAAGTGGAACACCGACTCTGTCGAGGAGTTTCTGGGGCTCTACCTGGAGTCGGCCGCCGAAGCTGACGAGTTCGACGACGACAGCATCTCTAAACAGGAGCTGTAGAGCTGCGTCTTCTGTTCTCTGTCTCGTTTGTGTGCGCTGCGACTGCCGGCTGCCTGTGATGTGTTAGCCGCTGACTTCCAGTTTCGCGTGGTTGGTGACGGGGTAATCTATAGTGCCACTGCTTCCCGGCACGCTGTCTGTGTGTGTGTGTGTGTGTGTGTGTGTGTGTGTGTGTGTGTGTGTGTGTGTGTGTGTGTGTGTGTGTGTGTGTGTTGTGTCGTGTGTGTGTGTGTGTGTGTGTGTGTGTGTGTTACTGTGTGTGTTTGTCTGTGTGTCGTGTGGTGTGTGTGAATGATGTGTGGTGTGTGTGGTGTGTGGTGTGTGTGTGTGTGGTTTGTGGTGTGTGTGTGTGTGTGGTGTGTGTGTGTTGTGTGTGTGTGTGTGTGTGTTGTGTGTGTGTGTGGGGTGTGTGTGTGTGGTGTGTCGTCGTTCACTAAACTGTGTGGTGTGTGTGTGTGTGTGTTGTGTCGTCGATGTTTGTGGGTGGTGTGTGTGTGTGTGTGTGTGTGTGTTGTGGGTGGTGGCCAGTGGTGTAGTGTTAGTGTGGTGTGTTAGTAATGTCGGGTGGTGTGTGTGTGTTGGTGTGGTGGTGTCCTGCGTGTGGTGTGTGGTTCTGTGTGAGTGGTGTGTGTGTAGTGTGTGTTGTGTGTGTGTGTGTGGTGTGTTGTGTGTGTCGTGTGTGGTGGTGTTTGTGTGTGTGTGTGTGTGTGTGTGTGTGTGTGTGTGTGTGTGTGTGTGTGTGTGTGTGTGTGTGTGTGTGTGTGTGTGTGTGTGTGTGTGTGTGTGTGTTTTCCGCGCAGAATATGCGCGTCTTACGTGCGTGGTCGCCGCTGCGGCCGGCGGTGAGGTCGTGTCCTGCCCGGCGCTGAGCGGGCGTCAGTGTCCGGCCGGTCTGTGTCTGTCTGTGTCCGGCTCAGTGTCCGTCTTCTGCTGCCGGTCACACGTGAGAGTGACGCGGCTCTGACAGACGGACGGGGGTCGAACGTCAGGCTGCGGGACGTGATCGGCCGGTCCGCTGCTGCTGGCGCCGCATGAAGGCCGGGCTGGAAGCGGCTCTGCCGTCGGCCCGGCTGGAGGGAGCGTCAGCGGCGGCGGACCGGCCGGCCACGTCCCACACACATCGGTCTCTACCCCGTCCTGCACCGGGCAGGCGCGGCCACACCGCCGTCCGCCGCTCAGATCTGCTCTGACCGGCTGGTGCTGGTGGTAGGCCGGGCCTTTCAACGTGGAAGGTGAATATTTTTGGACTTGCTTATGAAAATACACAGTGATCAGTGTTAGCCAGTTTAACGACATTGGGGTATTCGGGTAGCTTTTTTGTCAATGCATAAAAGCTTATATCAAACAGCGCATGGGTTGTACGAATCTCTGATGGTTATTCGAAAGGAGACTAATGAATGCGTTCGGGCTCCGCATAGAGGTCACCACACTGGCGGATCCAGGGGGCATTAATGGCAATATCGCCCCCCCCCCACAGAAACAGGGGGAGTTCAGTACAAGTAGGCCCCCATGCTTCCTGCATGGGCTAATAGAAGTTGTAATTATGGAAAGCTCTCCCCCCCCCGGTCAAACGAATCTACTCTTTACGCACTGTGTTACCCGGAACCTCTCCCCGGTGTTTAACGACCTTCGGCCGACGACCCGACCCGCCATCCCATCCCACCTCCTCTCAACGACTCTTTCACCAGGTACTACGACCAGACACCACACCACCCACACCCTGAACAATTTTCGCTTTCGATAATTAAACTGAGCAAATCCACCTTCCCTACGCTCTCACACCACACACACACACACACACCACCACCACACACACACACCACACACACACACACACACACACACCACACACACACACACACCACACACACACACACACCACACACACACACACACACACCCACACAACACACACACACACCAACCACACACCACCACAGCACACACACACACACACACACACACACACACACACACACACACACACGCATACACACTACAACGACGTGCCGAATGTATTGCCGGATCTTTCCCAATGTGGTCGGAGATAATATACATGGTCTACATGTAACGTACGTCAACGTGACATTTGACCTTGGAGGCCAGAGGACGGGGTACCGCATAACGACATACCTTCCCGAATGTATTGCCGGATCCTTCGCAAAATGGTCTCTTATCATAGACACGTTTGTGACCTTGACCTTGAAGGTCAAATTTGAAGTGTAAGCCCAGCCAACAATTAACTTGGGCACTGATCGGGCACAATGGTTTAATCCCATTGTGCCCGATCAATGCCCAAGTTAATTGTTGCAGGGAGAGCGGGGACCGCATTAACCACCGCCGCAATTTCATTGCCCGGATCCTTCCAAAAGTGGGTCTCAGATAAGCAGAGGGGTCCATGCTATCGCTCCGTATGACCGTTACCCGTGACCTTGCCTTTGGAGGTAACTTCGAGATCAATAGAAGGGATGCCGCTTAACGTCCCATATGTTTTACCGGATCCTTCCCGAAGTGCTCCAGATGATAGACAGTGTTCATATCCAACGTCCGTCACCGTGACCTAACCCGTGACCTCACGGTCACTCACGGTCACTGCACCGGCCTCTCACGGTCACTCCACCGGTCTCTCACGGTCACTGCACCGGTCTCTCACGGTCACTGCACCGGTCTCTCACGGTCACTGCACCGGGCTCTCACGGTCACTGCACCTGTCTATCACGGTCACTGCACCGTTCTCTCACGGTCACTGCACCGGTCTCTCACGGTCACTGCACCGGGCTCTCACGGTCACTGCACCGGGCTCTCACGGTCGCTGCACCGGGCTCTCATGGTCACTGCACCGGGCTCTCATGGTCACTGCATCAGTCTCTCACGTCACTGCACCGGCCTCTCGCGGTCACTGCACCGGTCTCTCATGGTCACTGCACCAGCGGCTGTGTGTATTCGTCCTTTCCCGCCTCCGCCTGCCGCCTCAGCTCGCCACTGAACGATGCGACAAACACACTCAGCAGCATCAGACAGCACCACTCGGTGCCGGCGATCACCAACTGGATTCTGAACAGTCTCGTGCCGGACCGCCAGCCCAGCTCCTCCAGCACGGTGACGTTACACGCGCTGTCCGCCCGCAGCTGCAGCTCGCGGTAGCCGGGCGGCTTCGCCAGCTGCGCGCCACAGAAGCCTGCGACGACACACGTGGCGATGCCCAGCAGCGTCCAGCGCAGCAGACGCAGCCGGCGCTGACTCGGGGGAGTCAGCACCGCCAGCAGGAAACACATCCCTGTGCCGCTCAGTCCCAGCACCGCCACCGCCGACAGGTGCACGGAGAGGTACCGGTCGAGCGGGGCACCAGCGGCCAGCGTCGTGGCGCCAGCACCAGCCAGGCCCAGCACCAGCACCAGGCGGCGCCAGTGCGCTGGTTCTCCGCGTCGCTCCAGCAGCGCGTACAGGCTGACTGTGCAGCCGGCGGCGGCGGCGGCGGCGGCCGTGGCCAGAAAGCCGAACAGCGGGGCGGTGACGGGGCAGAGGCCGGCCTCACTGATGGTGGGCAGCAGGGGGCGCAGCGAGCCGTGCGCCACGCCCACAGAGTACGGCGCCAGCAGGGTGGTGAGGGTCAGCAGCGGCAGGCAGGCGGCCAGCAGAGCCGCCAGCCGCCACAGCTGGGCAGAGGTCAGCAGCGACATCGGCTGCAGCGAGCCGGGGCACTGACGCAGCGCTGGCAACGGTGCCTCCACGAGTCCACCTAGTACAGGCAGCGGTACCTCCACAGAACCGGCAGCGGTACCTCCACAGAACCGGCAGCGGTACCTCCACAGAACCGGCAGCGGTACCTCCACAGAACCGGCAGCGGTGCCTCCACCTAGTAC
>VOPJ01005253.1:32497-50598 GCA_014673585.1 Semibalanus balanoides | reverse complement strand
TTCCTTTTTAAAGGAAATCCAAAAACATTTGTAACGTGTTTATTTCGACCCAGTGTTTAATGCACACAAAAATGAAATTTTAATCATTTTTGGAGTTCAGCCATACCTTTAAAATTGTTTTTCGTAACAAAACCTACAGTTTGGCCAGTCTGGGTGCGTCAGTGAACAGAGTTAGGTTACCAGCCCTGATCCCAGTGCAGTCCACCGTGCAGCGGTACTGACTGACTGACCAACATCACCGAGTCGAGCTATCCGAGTCAACGAGGATACGCCGCAGAAATAACAAACAACGCGCCGCCTGTCCGTACCGTCGGTGGCCGGCACAGTCAGGCTACCAACGACGCTGACAGTATGCAGGCTTGCTCTCTGGTCTGGGAGGACCGTGACGTCATCGCGACGTCATCTCGGGCAGCGGTGGTGGGGTGATGTTGGGGCGTCAGTGAAATGTGATTGGCTTGGCAGAAGAGACTTGAATATCTCACAGATTAGTGGTAGAAGGGAAACGGATGGTAAAATTACAACCGGAAATGTGTGATGGTAACGTCAGCAATGATGTGACCAGTCACGTCATCATTTTTGTTTTTATAATTCGTAATGTTTCCCGTCTTGTTTTCTTACGCAATGGAGTGCAAAATATAGTTTGAATCCTGCTTATTTCCATGATATGACCGTTCATCTTTTACATTTGACAGCCATTAAAAAGGAAACCAAATCAGTAGTTAACTTTGGCCCCCTATGGCGGCCAATTTGTACTGGTTTTGAAATTGTTTCATACATTTTCGGCATAACAAGTTGTGTATTACTTTGTATCTGGCTGTATACAATACTATGGTTTATACCATCATGGTAAAAAATCAGTATTGCCCCCTCCCCCAAAAAAAAAAATGCAATTAAATCGGAAGCTCAAATTGCGTCACCCACGACGGCCTATTTAGTGTCGGCTGTTTTGTGTTCATTAACAAATCAGGGACGTTGTCACGCGTCTTGGCGCACTTACTTCATTTCTGACCCATTGACTTGTTTATGTATAGGACGTAGGGAAGGACAACGTTTTCAGTGACCTTCATGAACCTCACTCGGTACTTGCTTTTTTTTGCAAACGTACTACTTTGAATTTGGGAATAATTTTATTCAATTCTTAGATTTAATTCAAATAATTGTTATACCATAACGGAAGCCTAAGAAATGGTTATTAAGAAAAGTTATTATTTACCTTTAACTCATATCATCGGATGACATTAAATAACCGACATGTTATCTATCAGAGGAAAATCGAGAGACTCTAAAATAAACATAAGAAAACCAAACGAGCAAGACAAACACTAGGCAGAATTCGTTGATGACTGTCAAAAATCCCGCACCATTAGCAGATCCGAGACCTGAACAGTCCTTTATGACCAGCAGATAAAGCACGTGCTAAGACAGTAAAAAGACCGCCAGATAATTCTGACCCTTAACACACGCCCTAGCTTCCGAATCGAAAGAATGACCTGATCACTCCCATATTAGCACACCGTGACCTAATGGCCGCATCTACCTCACCGTGTCCTAGCTAAATCCATGAATAGCGTGACCTTAACGTGACTTTGATCTTGACCTTGCGCCAGGGCCACAGAAGAGGGCACGTTTGAGGAAATTGTGGTTTGGTTTGGTTTGGTTTGGTTAGGATAAGGCCGCTTCTGTCCCCTCGGACCATCACGCAGCGATTTGATGAAGGAGAAGTGCTTAAGTGTTTCTAAATGGAACGCCGATTGGGCAACCGTCCCTGGACTTGCAAGGCCCTTCCCCACAGGGCGAGGCTGCGAGGAAGGTCTAAGCCATGAAGGCGGCCACCACTACCGGGAGGTGGTTCGGAAACCACGACATGCCTGGTGGCCAGCGACCCCCAGACCGGGGTTAACTTGGCCTGACAGAGGATGGAGGACCGGCTATTGGGAGGATAAAAGGGATCTGACACTGAGGTTAGAACCAAACAATTTCAAGACACTTTTCAAGACTCATGACACTTGGATCACCACGGGGTTGCTGCTAAGCAAACTTCAGTCTTAAATGGAATGGACGAACGACAAACTCTATACCCTAACCCGCTGTGACCTCACTCCTCTTGCCTTATGCCGCCCTCACTTCTTCCTACCACACCACAACACTTAACTATATCCTCCTACAGCACACACACCTCGCACCTCGATCTCACTGGCTCGCCCGCGGCTCGGACGCCAACTGTTGATCTGTCGGACTCTGGTGGGCCGGCGCTATTTTTACCTCGCACCGCCAGAGGGCGCACCAGCTCTCACTCGCCCTGCCAGGGGGGGCTCCACCGGGCACCGCCACTGCCGCGGGCCGCCGTCTCACGCCAGGTGCTAGTGAGTCAGCAAAGATGGAAGCGGACGCGGCAGCGTCGGAAGTGACGATCGCGGTGACGGAAGAGATGAGAGGGAGAGTAAAATAGGTGCGGGATGACAGGTCAGGACAGGTGGCGTGACGCCCATTTGACGCCTCTGATTTTCGGCGACCCTTACCATACCAAGTATCGGATCCACGGGCCGTTTATCTATTGAACGGTGTTTGATGCTTCGAAATCCGTTCACAGTTGAGCAAAACACGACCTATTACCCAGAAAATAATAATAAAAAATGACCACCCATATTACCGAGTTATCCTTGTGTGCGACGGTTCGAGCTCGACTCAGTGAGGCGTACTAGAAGCTCTGTGACTGAGGACTGTGACTGTGAGAGTGAGCTCGAGCTGCGCCGTGCTGTGCAGTCTACACGGACATGTATCTGGCAGTGTGGGCGGAATGAACCGCCGTCAGAAGAGCGATCTTTCTCGGAAGGCGTCCACCTCACAGTGCATTGCATCATGTCGTCGAACACAAACAGACATGGTATGGGGAGCCGTTGGGCCGTGATCCCACACATCGTCGTAACAAACAGACACAGCATGGGGAGCCGTTGGGCCGTGATCCCACACATCGTCGTAACAAACAGACACGGGATGGGGAGCCGTTGGGCCGTGATCCCAAACATCGTCGTAACAAACAGACACGGGACGGGGGAGCCGTTGGGCCGTGATCCCACACATCGTCGTATAACAAACAGACACGGGACTGGGGAGCCGTTTGGCCGTGATCCCACACATCGTCGTAACAAACAGACACAGGACGGGGGAGCCGTTGGGCCGTGATCCCACACTTCGTCGTGAATACCGGCACTGTGACCAGCCGACACAAAATGTCGCACAGAACTCCATCATTGCCCGCACTGTGCTCTGCAGAACTGGCACGGAGGCACTGTGGTTATATAGCGAAAATGTACTTTTTGTCCGGGTAGGGACATAAGCATCGATACAATTTAGTAACTGCCAAATGCAGTTCAATGGGGAGCCATCTCCAAAAGCGACTGAAATGGGCCCAAAATCAGCACCTACTCGTATTCTGTTTACAAATAAAATTCTGCTCCTTTTCTAAAGAAACTGTTCCAGACGCGTTTTGCATGCACGGAAAAAAATCCAGTACGTTTTTTGTCTTCCAAAAGGGCGCGTGGCAATGTGCAGGCCTCGGATACATGTTAAACTGGGGGGGGCAATTGCCCCGCCAGTGAAAAGCAATTGCCCCCCAGTGGAACTGATTTGCCCACGTGGCAACGCAGTGAAACCGTATTAATTCGACACGGAGCGAGCATTATATATTTTATTTATGTACATCGATAGCTTATCGCAAAATTTTATTCAGTCACTTGACACTTTTTACATGTATGTATAGCCGCGGACAGCATGTTAATGGGGGAGCAAAATGGCCCCCCACATGACTGCTGGCTCCCTCCCCAGTGACCAAAATTTTGCCCCCTGTGGGAGCAAAATTGGTAGGTAACATACGATTGTTAACGGTCTTTAAGTATGTAAAGCCGTCACTGAAGCATGTTTTCAACTTCAAATGAAAATACGACGTTTAAAGCTAACTAGCGTAGCTTTGAGATCTTAAGTACGAATCCTCGCCCCTTTTCGCGTCGGTTCAAAATTGGCGTGGAGCACCGGTGTCGATTAACCCTATTTCCTGCGGGGGGCAGATTCTGCCCCACCCCCGGTAGTTTTTGCCCCGCTGCTTCTGAACCGTTACGTCTATCTTCTTGAAACTTTCGACTTTTCCTAAATATGAATGACGCGTGTTCTTTGAAAATTTGGAAAATCCGGGCCAGCGAGACGGGGCTCCAGGGTCGATGTTTTTTGGGAGGTGCGTTACGAAATGCGGGTGTGCGCCGGCGCATACTTCCTCGTAGTTTTGGTGGAATAAAAAACCTCAGAAACAAGTCATGCTTTATACATCACTACATAATGATTATATATCTCTTTTGGGCAGAGGTGAATAAGCGCGTACATAAAATGGGAGGCGACTATGTCTCCCGTCAATTTAGGCCCAACTTCAATAAGCAAGATGATAAAGGTGTTCCGACATGGTGCCCCCCACTGGTTGTGTGTGACCTGAATTACGCCTATGTACCACACTTTGTTTACATTTTAACATAATTCAGCAAACAAAGCCCACATGTGGACGTTTCCACGTTCCCAAACACTAAGGAAAAATACAGGATTTTTTATAAAAAAATCACCCCATTTTTATCTCTGGAGTACGCCTATATTTTTCATTTTGTAATCTTGTCCCTCTTACACGAATTTAAAAAATGACATTTGAAAAGCTCCAAAAAATGTTTTTGCATGCAAATCGGTCAAATCACAAGGCCACAACTGACCTTTCCAAAAAACAACCAAAAGATATTGATTTTTTTTTTTTTTTTTTGCCCCTGGCCCCCCATTTTAACAAAAAGTAATTTTCAAGGTCCAAAAAAAGAACGATTTCGTCACGACAAATCGAATTGGATTTCGTCCCATCGAATCAGCTAGGTCGGTTCTCAGAGATCTTTTTTGGGGGGCCAGATCTGCCCCCCACGCAGGTTAACGTAATTTTCTAGCCGCCCGCAGGGAATAGGGTTAATAACGTTTGGGGTGGCCGCGTGCGGTGTGCTCCATATGTTGAGTTTGGCCCCAAAAAGAGTCTTTCAGCTTCCCCTAATGTTCTGGCCAATGGCTGGATCCAAGAAGAGGCAAAAGGCTTAAGCCTACAAACCCGCCTGAAATCAGGAAAAATGACGCAAGTACTTCAAAAGGTAATTAAAAGCCAGAACCTTAACGAAATATAAAAAATAAGTATTTCACCCATATCAATAAAAGGCAAATCCCGATTAGCGTTTGCTTTATCGTCGCTTGTAATCCTTGGGGGATTTCGCAGCCAGAATAGTTTTTTTTGTTGAAATGTGTCCCTTCTTGCCGTAGATCATGTTTCTAGCATAATATACCGTGGTTTGCAGCCACGGTGATCCGTCTGGAAAACAAGCTTTTAAAAGGTGGCGGGTAGGTTTCAGGAACCCATACACTACCCAAAAACCTGTAAGTAAGCAGGTGCAGCGACACGAGACCGGCAAGATGCGGCGAAACAATATTTATCTCCTTCGTAAAGTTTTATGCTCTTTGTCTCTTTCTTGGTGTGCGCCCTCAGCCCCCAGAGTTCCCTCTTGCCCTATAGCCATAATTTAGTGATAGGCCCAGTTTTCACCGCAGGTATTGCGCGGACAAAAAAAATTTGTGCGTGTGCCAGGATTTTGCCGACACGATCGATTTATAATTGGAGCTGGGTTGGGTAGCCCATTGTTCATTTTCCTCAAGGGTTGGCGGATTTTCTTTTACTGAGGGGGTCATCCTCATCGATTCACCAGGTTCACTCAAATGCCCACCACCTGCCAAGAAGTCAATTGTCGAACCACAGCCACAGTGTTTTGGACTGAGCAAAGTCTACATTGACATGGGGAATTTGAGACTAGGTATCTAACGGGCATTTGTGGATCTACCTTAATCCGGCGTTGAGCCATTTTTGTGTGCTGTGGGGGGGCGTCAGATGCCTCCTCTGCCACGACTGAGCTCTCGCTAGCCCGGGGTAAGAACTTGATAAAAGCAATATTATCCCTTTGGGTTTAAAGGCCACTGTATACTTCATCAGTAATGTGTAAGTTTTGACCAATTTAGAGTACTGGCAAAGCTATGGCGGTCGGTGGATCTTTCTTGCTCCGTTTGGGCTGTGTCGGTTCCCCAATCGTTTCAAAAATTCGGACATCAAGTGTGGGACTTTCGATTGAGGTGAGGCGTTGTGGATAGTGAGCTGTATTAGGCTCGACTAATGGTAGTACGAGTTGATTTCTGGCGTTACACAAGTATTTATCGTATGTTACACACTAGCATTGCATTCGTACCTGTGCATGTATAGGGAGACCGGAGATGGGGACGAGCTAAAGGCGAAGTGAAGCGGGATCGCATTTGCGACCCCTCCCAAAACCAGGTTTACACCAGGGTGGAAAGGATGTAGTGTGGCGTGCGGTTACGACCCGGACCCGACCCCGATTCTGCCTTACGACCGAGGGGGTGTGACCCCGGTGGTCAGACAACATTTGGCTGAGGGAGCGCCCCCCCAAATATATTCTTACCACCTGACGTGGACCCCCCTGATACAAAATCCTGGCTATGTTGGCCTGCGCTGAAGCCATCATTGCCTTAACATTTTTTTTTTTCCGATTGCCCCCCCAGTGAAAATTCCTTAGCCGAGCCCTGCAATGGGGTGGGCAATGAACAATTATCTTCACCATGACATCCAGCTAATAATACAACAGATGAAAACATCCCAAAATGTCCAAAACGTCCAAAAGCGTCCAACATAAGGTGGACTGTTTGGGCGATGGTAGCAGAGCCAGAACAGGCCACGCACTCTGAGATCTAACAGTTGACAGAGCTGCAGTCAACATCCTGATGACAGTGCACACCAGCACAGAGTATGTACAGCGATAGGTATGTGTTGCCGCAGCGGGCAGTGCTTCAGAGTTGAGTGACGCTCTGTCACGTGTGCAGACGGCTTCCGGCCCGACTTCGTTTATAGTGTCCTATAAACATTGCGGTATAAGAGGAAGCGAGTTGGTGTTGGAGACGCTGAATTAGGTATGAGTCAGTCATCGTTATCGCCTTACTCCCGATCTGTTTTTAACATTAATTTGTATTCATAACTTGCATGGACGTCCGAAGCGGGAGGACAGGAGAAAGACGTGTAGGCCAACATCTCGGATTTAAACATTACGCCTATGGACGCTGCATGGAATGAAGCGACTTCAAAATGCATACGTTCTCCAAACTTTCGGAAGGTGGCGACTCTCTAGATAACATGCAACCGTGCTTATGGACCCGCCCAAATCATATTGTGAATAGCGACACTTGCATCAGGGTTCTGTTTCAGAAAGTGAATGTATTATTGGCGTACTTTCGCAAAGTATAGGTAGTAGGTACGTACCATTAAATGTAGGCCCACCGCAGCGTCCTAGGTCTTGTGAGGTGATTAGTAAGTGCTAACTGCTAATGATGGAATAAGGGAGTCGTTGAAGAGTAAATATGCTTTCCAGTGATTGGTGTAGAATTGTAGCTGTTATAGCAGGCACAAGACAGGTACCTATATTTTGAAGGCGCTATAACACAACGAAATAAGAAGTTAGTTACCATAGGAAAGGCACCGCAATGATAGGTACTCGATACAGAGACGTATCAACCCACCTTCTGGTTGAGATCGCTGACGTCATCTTCTATGGAGACGTCCGAGTACATGTCCTCGCCATCACAGTTGGAACTCCGACCTGACGAGTTAAAGCTGGGGGTCCGGTACACCGGGCTGTCGACAGAGACATCTGGTGAGGAAATGGTGAACCTAAGCTTGGAATGGCGACCGAGCTCTAGATGTCGCCTCGGTCGGGACTTCAGCGGCTGGCTGCCCACGGTCTGCCGCGGTCAATGGGAGGCGCCGCTCGAAAGCTTAGAAATCCTACCGCTAGATGTCCCTCAAGTCGGTCGGGCCGATTGCGCAGTGCCTTATCCCCGCGTTTTAACGTTGTCATGGCCCTTCTTTGGGCCCTGGTGGGCCTTCGTAAAGCCCGATCGGTATGATATTTCCCACGACACCGTTTTTGACCAGCATGCGTCGATTGGTGAAGGTTCCGAGTCGCTATCTCTGATAGGTTCTGAGTTGCAGCGTGGCATTAGCCATTTTGACCCTTCTCTGGGCCCTGGTGGGCCTTCTTTGGTCCTGATCGGTATTGAAGGCGAAACGGCACCGTTTTCGACCGGCTTGCGTCAATTGTTAAAGGTACGGAGTTACTATCTCTAAAAGATTAGGTTTCAGCGTGGCAGTAGCGTTTTTAACTTATCTGGGCCCTGGTGGGCTTTCTTTGGGCCCGATTGATATGAAAGGCTGTAGAACACCGTTTCCAATAACGCCGCGTCGATTGACGAAGGTCCCGAGTCGCTATCTCTGATAGGGTCTGAGTTTCAGCGTAGCAGTAGCGTTTTCGAATCTTCTTTGGGCCCTCGTGGGCCTTCTTTGGGCCCGATCAGCATGAAAGGCTTATCGTCATCCTTATAAGAGCGTGGCTTTCGAATGGTGAAAGGATGAAGTCTCCAGCTTATGTAGTTGCAGAGTTTAAGCGTGGTAGTGAACTTTGACAATGCAATCTATATACCCCTGCATAGATGCAGAGTCTCAGCATGGTAGTGATCTTTGACAATGGAATCTATGTTCCCCTCCACACCGTTATCGGCCCGAACGACATGCGCGCCGCCTGGTGGTAAAAATAAAACGCGGTGCCTCCCATTGGGATGCTGATAAATCTATCCATTAGTCCTATCTGGCACAATAAGGCCCAATCGCTGTCCAGGACCCAATCTTACCAAGAGTCCAGTCTTACCAAATACCATGAATGGGTTAATACGGCATATTGATGCGCCAGCCTGCAAAAACTCCGGGACTCGGGATCGAACCGCGGATAACCCTATCATCAGCCTGGCGGAAGGCCCAGGTGAGTTTCCAATAATAAAAAGATGTTACACAAAGAGGGATGGAACAGTATCAGCCGTGCTTTTACAAGGAGTGATAGCTTATATCCAAATTTCACCAGCAAACAAAAATAGGTTCATTGTTCATTTTCCTACAGCGACCACTGACGAATCTAGGGGGATTTTAGGGTCATGCCCCCCCCCCAAAAAAAACACCTGAATTCGGCGCAAAATTGGCATGTTTTCTTATATAGAAGAAAATATAAACAACATTTACTAAAGAAAGTTCGGTTTTAATAATCAATCAATGCATAAGCAAGTGAAGTTCGATGACTTTTCAGAATGGTGTGATGCTTTTGGGAATTCCGCCCCTCCCCAAAAAAAAAATGTTCTCCAGCCCCTAAAAACACCGTTCTGGATCCGCCAGTGACTGCAGCAAGGAGAGACCGTGAGTATTGCCGAAGGCGTAGCACAATGTGGCCGAGCCAGGGCAACTATCAGGAGTGGAGCTTTATATCTCTTGGGGAGGGCCCGAGCCGCCCCAATGATTTCAAATTTTAACATTAGGACTATGGCGTTGCATGGTAAGAATGGAGTTAAAATCTATCAAGTTAACATAAGCCGCTCTCTCCACCACCCCCCCCTCCGACCGATTTAATAAAGTTCTACCACTGGCAACGATAATTGATTTAACGAGACTGGGAAGCATTTCACATGCTTCCTGTCTGAATGAGTTATCAGAATAGAATGTCAACTGATAGTGATTTTACCAGATCTGGCTGACCCTGGCGCTTGGCGCTATATCAGCAGAGTCAACAATACCTTCTTGAAACATGGTTTATCGGATCAAGATACGATTCTGAGCATTCTCCTCTAAGATAACAACCGGACAGGCAGCTCAGCGGCAAGAATCACGACTCAAAATGCCATACAAATATTGTTCTACTAACGCCTCAACACCTGCAGCGTCAGTGACGTCACACCAGCCTCAACACCTGCAGCGTCAGTGACGTCACACCAGCCTCAACACCTGCAGCGTCAGTGTCACGCCGAGTCAGTGACGTCACACCAGCGGTGACGCCATACACTCAGCGACGCCACATTCCGAGTGACGTCACACCATCAGTGACGTCACTGGCTCTCTCACCTGCCGATGCCTGAGGTAACTGAGTTCCGTTTGGCCCTGAAACAGAGGAACACCTCTGTTCGTCAGATGATGTCGGCCGTGCTGTCGCAGCGATCAGCTGAACTATGGGTGGCGCCCCTGCTGAACAGGGACCAACAGACATGTTGAACATGAACAAACAGGTTATCTGTGCAACTCGGAGGAGCCCCTGGATAGACCAGGTCCCTGGGCGACTAAAACAGGCCCCTGAACATGTTTAATTGGTCAAATTAGCAAATCCTGGCTACGTTCCTGGTTCATGGGCCTCTCTGAGGGTCTTGAGGGTCCTAATCCAATCCAGCTCATCAAAAGTTGAAAAGGGGCCTCACAAAATAAAATTGCTGAAATACTTATAGTTTGTCATATCCAGTTTGAAGGGTGGGCCTTTCAACGCTCGGGAAGAGCCCTTTTGAGGCGCCCCCCCCCCCCCAGACTAATATGGCCTACGCTGCCTGGTGCTAATTTACCGTTTTAATACCGGCTAATGAGTCGTGAGGGACCCGGAGCATCCATCACATGTCCAGAGCAAAAATATCCACCTCTTTGTAACTCGGCCCGGGCGTGGTGGGCGGCGACGTTCCGTGTTTGTTTTAATAAATAATTTGCCTGTATATCCCACGAGCATATTCAAACAAAGTATTTTTCAGTGGACGAGACAGTGGCATCACTGTATTGTCATTACTAGCGTTGGCTTTAACTTTGCTAAGAATTGTCAATACAAAATGGTGACGCTACCAACGGAGATGCTCTTGTTAAGGCATACCTACAGATTACAGTTTGTTGTTTATACAGGATATATTTTGCAGCTCTTCTTCCTAAGGCGACTGAGGTGCTTCTACCTTCACCGGCAAAACGAAAAAGGCTTCTTAATGCGGAAATCGTGCTGGATTTGACCAATTTGGTGCGGAGTCCAGAGTAAGTTACGACTCCAAATTGGCCTCTTCAAAGGCATGCGTGGTAAATCGTGAAGATCCCAGCCAATTACGTCAATAAAATGTCGTAACATCCGTGAGAAGTTCCAATGGCTCCCCATGAAGCCTTTTCCGGAGGTTAGGCTCTCCGCCACTTTCAAAATCATCAGACCTTATCGGTAAGCAATTGGTTCTGCCGAGCTTTGATGTGCATAGAAACGTGACACCAGACAAAAGCTCTGATTTCCCCCCTCGTGTAGATGTTTAAAAAACGATTATATAAACTGGAATATGGTGTCAAGATCTTCTACTGCATTTTTGTACAGTCACCCATTGTAGGTGACCATGGTGAGCCGAGTGTCCACAGCCCCCCCCCCAACCTCTCCCCTCAAATCCCAAAGGGTGACCGCTACGGACACCTCTGCATTAATTTTAAACACGGCTGTGGCAGTGGTGACAAACGGAACAAGAGAAAAACGTTGCGGCATCTCCCATTAGTTTATGTTCGTTTTTAAGACAATCGGAAATAATATAAAGACGTGCGCCCCCATGCCAAAAAGGTTAGTTTTCCATTGCTGAAAACACGAAAGATACGCCCCCCCCACAGCAGGGACTTAAACGTAGGTCCCAGGATATCGCATTGGCACTCACAGCGAGTTACGTAGAGGGCAGGCGCGCACCAGCGGATTTTCGCTAAGGGGGATTGCCGACTCAAGGGGGCCCCGGTCTGGCGCGCGGGCCCGAGGGGCCCCGGCACCATTGCGGACGCCAATAATGACCCCTGCACATATCAGGGGCGGATCCAGTGGGGCAACCCTCGCAATTTCCGAAACCATAAATTTGCTCCCCCCATCAAGCAAAAATACAAAAACACAAAAAGTTCGGACTTATGTACACTGTAAGCTTCGTCAGTTGCTATGGAGCGTACTAAGGTCCCGACTTCCTTTCTAGGCTTAGCCGTATGTTTTGACGGGAAATTCGAAACGACCGTGATATGCATTCAACCCGCATTACCTGAGAGCTATCAAATTGATTAAATTTTGACGGATTGCCTCACCAAGCTGTTTATTTGCTGCTTTAAGCAAAATCGTTTTAGCGTTTTGCAGTGACAGCAACTGTTTGTATGCTTAAAATATAGACCATGGACAAGGTACAGTTCGCCAGATGCGTCAATCAATAAATTTGAAGCTCTCCAACAAGTAATGCAGTTTAAATGCACGAATGGTTGTTTCTTAATTCGCCGTAAAACATACGCTAGAGGAGAAAACAAGCCCCGGACCTTAGTGTGACCGTAGTGTGTAGCCATGCAGACTGCAGGCCCTGTCTACAGTTTACAAACCGGGCTGACGACACGCTCCTGCCCCCCCCCCCACACACACCGGGCGAGCCAACAACTTTATCGCTGGTGGCTGATGGCCTGTGAGTTTTGACCCCGCCAACGCTTTCACAACGTTTTTAATATCGCATAAGAAGGTCACAAGGATAATCTGGGGTCAACCAGTTTTGGAAACGGCTGGATAAAATTGCGTTTCCTACCCAAATTAGAATGGTGTTCTGTAGAAAGCAAAATAGGTTCAGCAGCTCCCACTGGCGGATCCAGCCGTTCGTTTTTTTGGGGGGACCAACTTTTTTCTGGCCAAAAGTCCCTCTTTTTTTCTCCTCGGAACTTGGGTGCGTGTCACCATATTTGATATTTGAGGCTTTAAAAATATATTTTCGGAAAAAAAATACTACAAAACGCGATAGCTCCGTAACATATATGCTACTGAAAAACACACATATAAGTGTAGTAACGTTTATCTCAAACTAACTCGCAGGGTCCCGGTCGCCGGATAAATTTTTAAGTGGGGGTCGGCTGAAATGAAGAAAAGCGTCTTTGCCGCATTGTAAATAAAGGCATTTCTATGTTATAGTAGGTATCTAAGTTATTTAGCGCGCGCAAGCGGCGCGAAGATTTTTACGGGTTTGCCTGATAAACCCAAAAATATAGGGTGGTGGGGCCAGTATGACATGTTAGCATGGCCATAACCAACTTTTAGGCCGAATTTAGGCAAAAACTGCCATATTAACTTTGGAACGCAGCTCGTCAGGCAATTTTGAGTCAGCTATACCAACTCTTGAATTTTTTTAGGACACTTAAGACCGTGGCAACTTAAATGGGAAGGGATTGGCGCCGTAGAGCGACGCGAATAATTGTAATCTTAGCCATGGATATGCAATACTCGTTAATCCCGTCGGTCTACCACACTAAGCTGGGGTTGTCAGAGAGGGCCCAACAGAGGCCGCGTCTCCTGAAAGAACCAGAAGGCCGTGGGAACGTCCAAAGGCCCACTGTCTGAGGTCAGAGGGGCCTCTGGCATAGGCCAAAAGAGGCTCCGGGGCGCGATTCAGAAGCGTCCATAAACATGCCAAATGGGACTGTAACCACAGCCAGAGGGACGTGCGCTGGGCAGGTGGAGGGCCTCCCGTAGGGGCCCTGAGAAGGTTAGATGGGTCCCTGGGAATGTCGGTAGGTGAGCAAAGCACCAGAGCGTTCCCTTACCGAGGTCTTAAGGGCCGCTAGGGATTTCAGACACATGAGGGGGGGCGGTTACACTCTTCGCTGGGGAGTGAGCCCGCTGGAAAAGGGACAACAAGGGCCCATGTAGGTCAGAGAGTGCGCTGACCAGTCGGGCTAGAAGGGTCCCTGGTGCTGGTCAAAAGGGCCCCTTAACAATGCTAATTGGCCCTTAGTCAGCACGGGAGGGGCCCCAGTGCCCAATGGGGCCCCCTTCAAACCAGCCTTTGCGGAGTAGGGCCCTCTTAAATGCTCGGGGAAGGGGTGGTTCACTTTTAGGAGCACCACGGCTGCCCGCCCGGGCGAAATCCTGGTCTATACGTGCCTCGCCCGGTCAGAGGGGCGCCCTACGGGGCCAGTTCCGCGCTCGAGAGAGGCCCCACGAGGCCGCCTAAGAGGGGCCCACCACACGAGGTCCGTTTCAAAGGGGTACGGCAGCTGGACGCTCATAAGGGGCCCTCCCAACCAGCGGCCTTGCTCAGGGGCCCACATTTCCTAAGGGGGGCACGGGCCCGTGTGCCCCCCCCCCCCTTGGTTGCGCCTTTGAGTAGAGGAGATATCAGTCACACGGGCCGGAGGAAGAAGTCGGGTCTATTTTTAATCGTTTCTTGCTGGCGCTTCGTGGACAATACACCACTCAGCTAAACAATTGGATATTTGACTCCAACGGTAGCAGGACTCGCTTCCGATCTACCCTCCTATATCCGTGTTGTGTCATTGTTGCCATGACAACCAGACCTCGGTTAAGCCGGAGCCGTCCCTCGGTTGAGCCGGAGCCGTGCTCGGCTTGGTCCCGGGACCTCGGATAACATGTTAACTGGGGGGGTAATTGCCCCCCTCCCCAGTAGAACCACTTTTACCCCGCAGTGAATGTCAGTAAATTTGACACGAACGGGCACTAGAATACTATAGATGATGCGTCACTAGCCTTTACAAAAATTCCTTCAGTCACCCAACGCTTTTTTACTGTACTGCATAGCCATGAATAGCATGTTAATGGGAGAGCAAATGCCCCTGCAGTATCCGCTGGCTCCATCCCCAGTCACGAAATTGTGCCCCCTAGTGGGAGCGAAATTCGTAGGTAACATACGATTGTACGGTTTGTAAAGTAGATAAAAGCGTCACTGAAGCATGCTTTCAACTAAAACCCAATAATACGTCGTTTACAGCTCCCTAGCGTAGCTTTGAGATGTTGAGGACGGATACTCGCCCCTCGTCACGTGAGTTCAAAATTGGCGTGGACCAAAGGTGTCGATTTATATACGTTTGGGGTGGCCCTAGGCGCCTCCATATGTTGAGTTTTGTCCCAAAAAGATGTTATCGGCTCCCTCAATGTTTTCTGGTGAATGGCAGACATAATGGGGCCAAAAGGCCAAACCCCAAAACTGACAGAAATCCGCAAATAGGTGACGTAAATTCTAATTAAAAGGCCAAGAAACATTTACGAAAGAAAGTTCACTATTTCAACCATTTATCCCAAAGACGCAGAACACAATGAATGTATTTTATTGTTGATACTTTTGGAGGATTTCGCCGCCAAAACATTTTTTTGCAGTTCTCTGATTACCATTGTGGCTTTAGACCGCCAGTGACGATGCACAATATTGCACCAACCAAGCGACCCACGGGCCACTGTAAGCAAGCATGCCATTTATTTTAGTAGGCAAACTAAAATATAGCTAGAGATAGCACTGCACTGAAAATAAATAAACACGCCCTTTGAATATGGCCAAAATGCATACCCTGAAATTTCCGTCCAACACCCTTTTTGACACCGATTGACACCTTTTCAAGGGAATGTTTCACTTCTCTGAAAGTTGTCCAATGTACGCCGCTTGTGGTGCAAAATATGAAGTAATGCTGCCGAACACGATTCTGACATTTGTTCTCACAAACCAGTGCTCAATTTCATGAAAACTAAGCTTTAGTATTTGGCTGATGAGCGTCATATGAAGGAATTGGAATATTAAAAAAACTCACACTGCAAATATGATATGACTGGTATGGCTACATGTATACCAAATGTAAAACAGTCTACTTTCATCAACATTTGATAAAACAGGCCACTCGACACATCGGCTTAAGCGGCTACCCTAATACCGTAGGGCCTATTTTTGCAATGTCAAACCCACCAAACTCAAATTTTACTTTCGCATTAGAACCTCTGTGGTGTACTTAATTCTACAATACTTAATCAAGGAATTCCCAACAACTCTGGCACATCTCAACTCAAATCTTATTTAATGTGAAACATTCCCTTTAACGGCATTTGTTAGGTTACAAAGTTTTGGTCAACGCCTTCAAAGGTGTCGTTCGGGTGTCTGACACCGCCGATATACCTGAGAAACTCCAGTGGGGAATTACTACATTCCCATGGGATATTTATACATTCCCGTGAGTAATTTCTCAGGGATAGCGATGGTATCAGACTCCCCAGTGACACCCTTCAAGATGTTGACCGAAACTTTGTACACCCCACAAATGCCGTTAAAAGGTGTAGATCGGTGTCAAAAAGGGTGTTCGACGGGAATACCAGGGTAAGCATTTTGGCCACATTTTAATTACGTTTTTTGCTGTCTCATTGTGGTCTGAGATGAAGGCCTTAGGCGAGCAATTTGTAAGCCTAGCAGTCAGAGTGTTTTATAGGGTCTGAGTGTGCTTACTGTAGTTGACAATCAGTTATTTGGTCAAAGTTAGCTTAGCCAAGATGTCCGGTAAAGTGTGTGTGTTACATACCACTCCACCCTGGACTTAGTTAGACTGTCACGGTACCTTTCTGTATGGTGACTTTGCAGACAACCTGAGAGGAACTGCGGGCTCTGCGGCCAAGATATGACATTGTTCCGACCAGATGGTACATGCTATATTTCCCGTACTATTAGCACCTTAATTTGTGTTGGAGTATATCTTCTAGCTTAAGTGTCTTATTGGTGATACAATGTCTCTATTCGCTCACAACCACATCTGTCATGGCTTGCAAGCGACGGTGCATTTGTGTGCATGGCAATAAAGCGCGATTCACCATCGCAATGCGTGACTCGGTTCCTCTTGAGAAGGTCACGGAACGTTCGAATCGACGGTCGGCTCTTTTCACTGCCGTCTCGAATCCCGGTGCTGGCGGGCTCCTCGCCTCTCTGCGCAATGTCTGCGGCGGCCCAGCGTGCCGCTTCTGCCTCTCAGCTCCGGTGGACATAATGGCAGCGGACGCCGCGCCACCGTGAAGAGAGGCCAAGGGCGCCTGGCTCGCCAGTCATCCACAGACAAAAACACCGGCTCCTCGCTCTGCTGCAGGATTAGCCTCAGAAGTAGGCGAGGTGTCCCCGGTAGGAATGGCCGGGAGGAGGTAGGTGTAGCTTCAGAAGAAGGCAGGGTGTCCCCGGTACTGTGCAGGGTGAGACTTGGTAATATATAGGTGGGGTTGAAGTTTGGGCTATTTTTGTGCAGTTGCAGTAGTGCAGTGTTTCGAAGGCGATAGCTGTGTAAATATCCGGTGTGGAAACAGACGCGAAAGAACCATTGATATACTGCCAACTGGGATTAGATTTGTTGGATGGATCAACTGGAAGTGCTTTGGACAAAGTACAAACGGGACCTTGACACCACAGCAATAATGAAAATGGCCAAGGACCATCCGCTAGACATAGCTACCATAGCTATGAATATAATCCTTTAAAGCTCATGCAGCATGTGCCGTGCGGTGCTGTTGAACAAATCCCAGCACAAGCCACAAGCCCGGCCTCCTTCGGTAGGTAAACCATGCCAGGCTACATACACTCAATAGCAGCCCTGCAGTCTGAGAGGAATATCTCTCCAGCAGCGTCGGTTCATAAATTTCAATGCCCATATAAGCTTGGAGTCGAGAGCTGGCAGTCCAGCCAATCCAGAAATAGCAGACACTGATATATAGTAGTTCGGAGCTCGAATCGCGACCAGCTGAAAATCAGTCAGGAATGACGGAAATATAGAGCTGTTGACTTAAAGTGTAACTGTTCATCTTTCAATATTTATTAAACTGAAGTCCCCGACCATGTGCTGATAAAATAATACAACCATTCAACAGTCGCGAGATCAGAAGATCTTCATATTACCTTCGTTGGTATGTGTGAAGAGCATATGGCTCATCAAGGAATTTAAGCTGCAAATTCAGTGTCACACGTCTAGTCTCGCTGGTCCTGACTGTGGCAGACAGGCTAATGTTACACCTTTTCATATCACATTGCTGTGACCACCGGTGTCGAATTGTATACTTTTGGGGAGCCCCCCCCCCCCTAATGATTTAAAACTGCATCACTAGGCCTATGGCGTTGCATGACAAGAATGAAATTAGAATCTATAAAGTTAGCATTGGTGCCCCCAATTCTTTTCAGAGAATGACACCCCTGGCACATGCCAGCTTCGCGTGGCGGGTGATCTGGACTCACGTCACGGCTACCGGGGGACCCCAGTATAGCTTCCTCGGCCGCCACACAGAGCTACGGTATATGATATTGATCACACCACGGAGTACGAACAGCACGCCAGAGCGAACGGCGCTGCCCATCGATCAGCGAGAAGGCGTCGG
>VOPJ01005253.1:0-30933 GCA_014673585.1 Semibalanus balanoides | reverse complement strand
TTGACCTAAAAAGGGATAGCCCCATAACCCACTACACTACTTGGAAGATATATGCCGAACCAATTATGATATATAGTTTAGCGGTTACGTCCCTATCAGCAGCTGACACTGCTTACTTGGAAGGAATGTTGGTGCGTCTTTACCGACTCATCCAAGGACTACCTGCTAAAACACAGAAGATGGTGACTTGTGTAATGATAGGTGCACCAACATGTTCTATTCTCTTGATAAAAATAGCCCTACAGTTTATAGGTTTCCTGCTGAAAGCTGCCAAGGAGCATGCACTAACCAGATATGTAATCATTCATGGAGCCGCCAACACTGACCGGACCAGTAGTCTTGTACGTCAATGGGAGGAATTGCTCCAAGCACTTGACTTGCCAAGTCTATCTGTTTTAGCTGAGCGGGGAACAGGAGAACTACAAATATCTTGGAACAAGATAGTTCGCATGGCCGTGGATCACTGCATGGGCAAGGAAATCAAGAGCACTATAGAACATATGTCAAGCTTAAGATGGCTGGCAATGTTGCCGCAAAATAACAAGTATGAAGCACCAAGTGCATTCTGGCCATCTAGCAAATACAGCACAATTGTCAGACAAGCCACACTAACGAAAATAATGTTACTAACAGGACATTCGTGGGTGTCCACAGGAATGGTCAGGAGACACATAAATAAAAATAGTACCTGTCCAATTTGCCTCGATGGTATTGAAACATTAGAACATATGCTCTTTGAATGTATGCAACTCAAAGATGATAGAGAAGAGGCCCAAAGGAGGTACCACGCCAAGTTGGAGAGAAAACTCCCAGTGGTAGAATTCATCATCGCTGCTGATAGGGAGCAAAGCCTTATCATCCATCATATTTACAAGGCCCGCATACAGAGGGAAATCATCGAAAAGAACAGTATACCTGTCACATAAAATAGGCCTGAAGAGCCTGTTCATTTAACTCAAAGAAGACGATCATACATGATCATGCATCTGCAAGATGGAGTCGACTATTCAAGTTCAAGGATATCAATTGCACCCAACTTTACCGGTGGTTGAAGCGTGCAAAGGTGGGAGACGACCTGGTCAGCAAGCCCGGTCGCAACCGAAAACCAAGCCTGCATCCGGTCGCCAAGAAAGTGATCGCGATGGCGGCTAACAAGCGCCACTAATCCACGCGTAAGCTGGTCCACCGCCTAACCAGGACTGGCTACATCACATCCAAGTCATCGGTGCATCGCTATCTCCGCGAAAAGTTATATTTGCAGTCTTCAAAACTGCAAAAAGGCAGAAATTGACCAAAATGCAGCGCACGCACCGCCTCAAGTTCGCAAGAGACCACAAAAAATGGACCAAAAAAGACGGAATCGCGTAGTGTGGTGCAATATAGTCCGATGTGGTCCATTTTAACTTTTCTACCCCCGTAATCGGCAAAACGACCGTGTGTGAGCGTCAGACAGAGCCGACGTTCTCGCGGTTAAAACGGTCAAGCGTCCACAAAGTGCAAGCGTGGGGATAATGAGCCATAGTGCTCTCTCTGAGCTGCACGTGGTTCCTTCACAAACCGCATAAATGTGCATAAGTACCGTCAGCAAATTCTGGCAAAAGAAGGAATGATATTGTGAAACAGACGGCAAAGACGGATCGATTTGAAAAGAAAGTTTGGTGGAAGATCAGGATCGAAGCATATTCAATAGCAGGGCGGGTGCGCCCTCCTCAAACGAGCCAAGCAACTCACACAGTGGTGCAGAAATAATTTTAGCTGGGTTTTGGAGAAAGCCATATGAACTTGTAAATAGTCGGACTAAAGTTAAATTGAAATCTTAGGGCAATGCATTTAAAAAAATGATAAAAGAAAAACCTGTCAAAGCATCATCGGGCTTGTGCAAACAGCTAAAGCGGGCTGGGTAACGTTTCTCCTGATGTGCTGGCGAATATAGCTGCCGATATACCCAACTGAATAAGTCATTGCATTGCTGGTTTAGTTGGCTATGTTGGTAAATAAAGACAAAAATTATCATTGTCTTCTTCTTTGTGTAAGACATCAAAGACCAATGTTCGGGTAATTCTGGGACACCCTGTATGTAATAATACACAAGTCTGTACCTTGCCCCGCCCTCTGCCTCCCCCTGAGCAGCCAGTCCCTCCCCACTGCTCCAACTCAGACCCGCCTCTCTCCCAGGTCCCTTCCACTGACCTGCATGCTGATGAGGGGTAGCCGGACGGCGACCAGCAGCTGGGTGGCGTCCGAGTCAGGGTTGGCGGCCGTCCACCGGCTGACGGCCCGGAATATCTCCACCTCAGCAGTGCAGAACGAGTCGCGAGAGATCACCTCCTTCACACCTTGCTGCGGGACAAAGGGCGGGCAGGACACCACAGTGATATTTAGTTAGTCACTTCCGTCCGTCACAGTTAGAATAGATGGCGTTGGATTGCAAAAAGCCACAGTTCAAAGCAAATTGTGAGACAGAAACTGTAGTGTCTGATTAATGGACTGGTGACGGCCCCAATGGCAGCGCAGTTGAGTGAGAAGTAAGAACAAAGAACTCGCTCACCGCCGACACACAGTCCCATTATGACACCATTGATGAACTAACTACACCTGGATCGGAAAGATATCGATGTTAGAGACCACCGCTAGGTGGCGGCAGTGGCCACTGCTAAGGACGCCGGACAGCTAAAAACGGCAGGCCCAAGGCTATATAGGAGGCAGGGTGGACGGCTGGTCTTCCTCTCCCAAAACAATAGATGGCGCTCCGACTTGCCGATCCAGGGGTTAGGTAACAAATAAAATGACAGCGCAGTTGAGTGAGGAGTAAGAACAAAGAAATCGCTCACAGTGTCACGATGACACCATATTCACACACTCATATCAGGACATGGTGACGATATACCGTCTGGCTCCCGACAGTGTCATGACACCGTGACACTGACACCCGACACAGTGTCATCCCACCGTGACACTGACACCCGACAGAGTCATGACACTGTGACACTGACACCCGACACGCCGCCGCGCCGCCGCGACACTCACGTCCGACATGGTGCAGAAGCTGGGGTGCTGCAGCACGGACGCCGCGTGTTTGTCCATGAACGTCTGGCAGACGGCCAGCAGCGCCGCCTGCCGGTACAGCCACGCCATGTCGTAGATGACGCACACGTTGCTGGTGCGCACGGCCGCCTCCAGGTACTGCGACACCGACTCCTCCAGCTGGGTGAAGCCGTACTGGTGCGCCAGGCCCAGCATGTCCAGCACGGTGTCCTCCTGAGGGTACAGGGCACACGGGAGGTCGGCTGAGGTCATGTGACGAGCAGCGGGTAATATGAGCTCCGGAGCCAGAGGAACGGTGGACGAATCAGCTGCCAATTACTGAAATCACTACATCAGCTGCCAATTACTGGCATAATCACATCAGCTGCCAATCAATTACATCATCACATCAGCTGCCAATTACTGATATCACCACATCAGCTGCCATTTACTGACATTACCACATCAGCTCAGTCGACTGACAACAGCAGGCAGCCCACCATTAACTTAAATAACTATCCACCGCACCAACGCACAGTGGTTGGAAATGCCGAAACGGATGGCCACGGCATTTTTGCGAACAGTAATTTTGTTATAGCGAGTAAATGACTCGACCAATACGCACCAAATATTCAATGATGTATTTTAACATGCTTTGCACATCTTATGATGGTAAGCACTGGTCAGGCCATGTCAGGTCACGGGACTATGACGTCATCAGTGTGGGTATGTCAGGCTCGATGTAGACCAAATCATAGTCTTGCCTGCTTGTATGTGTGACCTTTGAAGACCTTTGACCTGAAATGGCATGTGGTGACCAAGTCTGGCCTTCATTAACTCTTCCTGACCCCGATTGACCTTCCGTGACCTTATATGACCTCCGAGGGATAGGGATGTGACGTTTAACATTTTTATGATTGGGAGCGTTTGGGGGGCAAGAACGTTTTGGGGTTAGCTTGGAGAACTAAAGTATATTTCAGGGCTCAAAATTACTACCCATAAATTTAAAGATTAGGTAATTTGTGGAGGGTTCCTACTGGCAAAAATATTACGTGTGCGTAACGTGTATTGTGTAAGCATGATACATATTAGCAAATAGAATGCCTGATGACTACATCCAATTGCAATAATGGTGCATATACGGGCAGTGTCAGAGAAGTGGTTCCACGATCTAAGTTCACGGGAAAAAAATACGCTAGCGGCGTAACAAATTGTTTAATGCGTATACCTACCCGTCTTGTTTGCGTATTTTGTATATACGCGTTTTTATACAAACTATTTTCATATATGCCAATGTGTGCATATATTATGACGTGGAAAGTTGATGAATCGTCAGTCTGTTGTGTATCCTGTAGTGTACAGATATGGTCTTGACTCAGTCGTGTATCCTCTACAGAAAATTATAAATAATCTTGACTCAGTCGTATATCCTGTACAGATATGGTCTTGACATCAGTCGGGGACTGAGACTTCTGGAATCTGGGTTGTATGTCAAAAATGCACCTAGCATCACTGCTTATGTGTATATGGAAGACTGGGCTAAAGTTTCAGTCTAAAGTATTGCCGTCTTTTGTATAACGTGTTTTTACTGTCCGCAGAGTTATACATGGCCCCGATGACGATAGTATCGGTGGCGGGATTGTAACCTTAATACGCAAAACAAAATTGAGGGTTGTAAAAAGTTGTTGGTTTAATTTGTGAGAAGTAACCAGATATATATATATAAAATCCTAAATCTGCAGAAAAACTGTTTCGCATCCTTTGGAGTTAAAAGTGGAAATTTGGAACGGATTCTTGATATATATATACAATTTGTGTTGACTAATGTTGTTATTAGATATATAGTGAGAGATACAGATATTGCGACCCCGCATACGTGAAAATGAGTAAAATGAAAAAACTGCTATTACTGGTACATTGAGTTGTCACGGACACATACTCTTTCCGGTTACAGACAACTCGCAAGAAGCGCGGCTCCCACTCTTCCTTGACCACTGATATCACGAGAGATATATAAGGGTTTTGCTGAATTGGAGAGAGATAGAAGATCACTGATTGCACTTATTAACTTGTCGCACTGAGATAGATATAGAGATATAGAATATGACGCGCACCCTCCCGGTTTCACTGCCCTCACGCGGCTGTCCGTTGTTTATTCCCTTTGAAGCTGCGCACGACCGATTATTCGGTAAACACTCAAATATCTTCGCGACCCCGTCTCCCCTCCCAGGGGGTGGCCATTAGAGAGGAGAGAGAGAGATGATAGATGAGAGAGAGACCCTTACTGTACTTAGCTTCCCTAGATAGATATAACGCGACTACATCCGCCTGCACTTACGTAAGCAGACCAGCTAGAGAGGAGCGGCGGGCCGCTGCCGTGGCCGCTGCCGTGGCACCGGGCGGCGCCCCGGCATGCCGACGCGTGGCGAACCTGACTAGATTTTCTGCAGTGATGAAATTTGCGCAAATGTGTGCGCTTAGCGGTCTTCGACCCCCAATGCAGAATTGAATGGGCTATCAGCTCACCAAATAACAAATAAAAAAACAAGCAAAACAACTAGTTGTTTGTCTATTTGAATATAACAAAACAATTAAAATTTGACTATATTTGTTTATGTAAATGCAATGATTTAATATATAACTATTTATAAGAGAAACAACATTGCCAATGCTCGCATCGAGCTCTACGTTTAATCTGCACCCTATTTGCACACACAAATAACCGACATTGCAATATCCCAAAAGGCCACCAATCCGCCGTCCGTTCCCAACCACTGTGCAACGGTCCAACGTCACCACACCCGGAGTCCTCCATTTCTAACGACAGCCGACAGCACCCTTTAAATGCATCGAGCTTAGCAGACATCATGAAGAGCCTCACTTTAGCCCACCAGGATATATAGCATAGATAGATAGACTATAGCACGCAGAACTCTGTAACGGCTTCCACACTGAAGCCGCTCAGTTCGAGACCTTCCTTCTCTGAGCATCTTATCCGCAATACAGCGCAGAGCCTGAAGCACAGCACAGTACAGCCCAGCACAACACAACGGGTGTGACGGGACGGCGACAGGACACGATGACAAGACGTCATCATTATGCTACACATCTGAATGTCTAGAACAGACCACGTTAGCAATGTCAGAAAAGAGCAGTGTGGGAAGAGACAGGGGGAGACGAAGCAATACTAATGACAGACTAGGCGGGTGTCGAGAGTGGCTACAAGATGCTAACAGACGAAAACCGGGCCCGTCAACTGACTGACCTGAAGTACTCGCTGCGGGCGGCCAGCACTGCGCGGTGCGCGCTGAACCGGTGTCCGTCCACGTTGAGCACCACATCACAGAAGTCCTCTGAGCGGCACAGCTGGGCGAGGTCCTGAGACAGCTGGCTGACGTGGTTGACCTCGCTGCTGCCGCGGCCCCCAGGTCCGCCGGGGCCCGGCCCGGCCGCCACCAGGCCTTGGTGCTGGTCACTCATTGTGACGCCGTGTTACAGGCAGTCTGAGGAGCTGGACAGACGGGGAGGCAGTGGGTCAGCCATTGTGACCGTGTTACAGGCAGTCTGAGGAGCTGGACAGACAAGGCAGTGGGTCAGCCATTGTGACGCCGTGTAGGTCAGGTCACAAAAGGTAACTATGCGCAAAGTAACTTCAATGAAATGTTCACTAGAAAACTTTACCGCATTCGTACAAAAGCATGCAGGGGCGTAGCTTCTCCAGAAAAGTTTGGGGGGCTGAGCAGGGAAAATCGCTTTAAGAACCATCAAATTCCATTCCACAAAAAATACAGATTTCTCCCGGATTTGACCCACTTCCTCGTCCAAGTTTGGGGGGCTGAAGCCAAGTGGGGGGGAGGGCTGAAGCCCCCTCAACTGAATAGCCCTCAAAACACACCTATGTGGTTACCACATGGGTATCCCACAATTCGTGATTCAAATGCGAAAAAGCTCTCAGACGGGGAATCGAACCCCGGTCTCCCGCGTGACAGGCGGGGATACTCACCATCACCAAACAAACAAACTGTGTGGTTCCACTCACGGAACCGCCGGGCGGCGCGTGCCTGCGAGAGCGTCACAAGGCGAAACGGCGCGAGCGAGGTGCGGTCTTCATGGCTGGGATCCGTCTTAGTTCCACTATAACTATCTAAAGTATGTGAAATAAGCGGGCTCACATGGGCAATGGGTGTGCAGCTGTGGCAAATGCACATGGAATTGGCACGGGTCCCCAACACCATGTGGGTTTGAGGTTAGAAGGCGGTGTGCTTCCAAAACTGGTGTTTTGAGCACCAGTTTGGTTTTCGTTCCAGGAGCTCAACCTTTAACCAACTCTTGCTGGTTTATAATGAAGTGTCAAAGTCGATGGATGAAGGGGGCGAGGTCGATATTACTTTATTTGATTTCAGTAAGGCCTTCGATGTGGTGAGCCATGAAATCTTGCTCGATAAATTATACAGACTAGGCATTCAGGGTCATCTTCTTCAATGGGTTGCATCCTTTCTCTCAGGACGTCAAATGAGAGTTTGCGTTAGTGGCGAGACTAGCAGAGCCAGGGAGGTGAGAAGTGGAGTGCCCCGGGGCTCTGTTCTGGGGCCTCTCCTTTTCTTGGTAATATATGAATAGTATTGCCGCAAACATGACTACCTCCTACAAAATCTTTGCAGATTATTTGAAAATGTATGCCGATAGTGTATCACATCCTATTTCCCATGCACTGGCGGATCCAGGGGGCCGCCGAGGCCGCGGCGCCCCCCCCCCCCAAGCGCCCGGGTCGCGGGGCAGAGCCGTGCTTTGGCCTCCCTCAAACCGGGGAGGTTTGAAGAAGGCCAAAACACGGCCCGACCCCGCGACCCGGGCGCCCGGGAGAGGCCGCGACCCTGGCGTCCCCCCGGATCCGCCAGTGTCCCCATGCAGTGCCTTCATCCGTTCAGTGTGTTCAAGCTGACATTGATATCCTCTTCTCCACCGCGGCATCTTGGGGCCTACATATGAATAGGAAGAAGTGTGCGGTCCTCTGTTTTTCCCGACCTCGCCGTGAGCCCACTCTTCCCACCTATTATACCTGAATGGACTAGCTATCCCAGCTGTTGACAAACACATGGATTTGGGTATACTGATTGATACTTCGCTCAAATTTCATGACCACGATCGGGAAGTAGCACGCAAGACTGGTGGACTAGCTCAAAACTGTTTTAACTCTAGCGTTTCCCGCTCTATTGAGTTCATGGTCTTCCTCTGAACAACTAAAATTCGTCCTCTCCTGGAGTATGGGTCAATGGGTCATGCGTATGGAATACCGGCTAGTGCTACCTTACAGATCTTGCCTTATTGGAGAGAGTGATGATGATTGTGGCTTTAGGGCGCCGCAACAAAGTAGTTATATGGTGCCCTTGGAGAGAGTACAGAGGAGGTGAACTAAGCAAATTTCTGGGCTTGAAAACTTGTGTTACTCTGAACGTCTTAACTCACTCAACTTATACTCAGTGCAAGGTCGTCTTTTGAGGGCTGATCTGATCCAGCATTGGAAGGTCCTGCATCCATCCTGATAATCTGTTCAACCTACTAAATCTCTCAAGTACCAGAGGACACTGCTTAAAACTGTATCATCCGACTGTGGCAACTGATGTTGCACACCCACACTGTACTTGCGGACACAGAACAGAAAGCACACTCCACTTCACATTACACTGTCCACTGTACATGCACCACAGACACAACCTCTTCCAGAACATTCACTTGAACTAAATGTAGACTTTATACTTACCAGCCACCAATCAACTACACATACTACTCTAACCGGGAGCCACACATCAGTCTGCCAGCGGTCGGAGGGTGGCACAACTGTTTAAAAGTACATATCATACACCTATCGACTCGGCTGAATGATTTAACGGACTTAGCGGTACTTGGAGCACTGAAATGTGAGCAATGTGTTTTGGAAAGAGAGGTGGAGAACAGGAAGCATCGTCGTTTAAGTGTAAGGTTAATTTAGGGAGGTGCTATGCCGTGGCTGTGGACGACTCAAACTGAAGGTCCAGGAACACGCTCTTATGAAATATAAGGGGGTAGTGCCTCGATTTAGGTTCGAGCCTTTGACACCCTACGAACACTGTTATGCCCAATTTAATGCTAATAAATGTGTTTGGTTGTTGTTGTTGTTATGTTCGGGAACGCTTCTTCTCTGTGCGATGCATCCAGAAGTGGAATCAGCTTCCTGGCGATATTGACTCTGCTCCTAACTTGTCGAGCTTTAAACGGTCGCTCAACACATGTATTCGCGATGACCTGTAAGCGTACACTGAATAGCTGATAGTAAAAACTAAAGCATACTTGATCAGGCCATGATTTTTTGCGACTCAGTACAAACTCTAGACAGTTTATTGATGTTATACCTCAGCAATGCTAGTGATACAATTGATCAGACTCAGACGGTCAATTGATCATGTGACTTTTGTTTGTTTCTGGAAGACGCACAATTCCAGCCATCTTATTTGCACAACCTATGGACATTGTTACTCTCTCGGCTGGCGCGTCTGTACACTAGGGTTCCTATTTTCCATGCCCACCTCCTCCTGACACGAAGCTATAGGGAACCCGACCGGGTAAGAGAACCAGGCAAGAGCTAGTCCATATGGTAACCATGCAGGCCATCATGATTACCGTGTGTCCGCCCCTGTTTGTCCGCCCCTGTAGCTCAGTCGGGAGAGCGCTGGACTTCTGACCTATCCCGGTAGTGGCAGCCCGGGTTCGAGTCGCTTCGGCGCTCGCTATTTGCTCCTGACTGGGATGGTTTGCGGCCGGTGGCAGCGGTCGCACTCAAGGCCAGGTGACGTCAGTGAGCGGGGCGGACCATGACCAGATATGTCTGGCACGTAAAACTTCCATCTATAAATTATGCCCAAGAACAGGAATTGCACGATCGGGTGGTGGGGTCAAGACCTGCGCAACAAGCTCAGCTTATCGCGGGTCCTGACCTCGGAAAGTCATACATACGAAACATTCGGACTAAATTTATTTAAAAAAAGTGTTTACCATGTTTGTATCATGTGGGAGGAAACTACATCCCTGATAGCATGGCTTGGTAGTTGGTTCACGTCAAATAATGTCAATAATAGCAGTACCGTCATTTTCGAGCGAACAGCTGTTACTACTGGCGTGGTGACGTCATTATCAACCAATAGAATAGCAGAAAAAAAAACGGAATAGCAGAAAAACGGCGGCGCGCAGCGTCACAAAATTTGACACAACTGTTGATTGATGATTGGGGTTTTAGGGCGGACCGACAGCGAAGGTCACATGCCGCCCAAGACAACTGTTAAAGCATCAAATACACACATGCTGCGAAGCTATTTACATCGGGTCTCTTTGGATCAGGTCACCACGTCAAGTCAAGTGACCCATTTTGTATAACCGCCACCCATGAATAGATGACCAGGAGTACCCCGCCCTCAATCCCAACGACGCACACTACTTTACTTTAACACCAAAGAACTAAAGAAAAATGTCGCGGCACTCTCAGCTAAGAAATGGAAACAACATAAAACAGCAAACTAAGAGTGTCAGATAAACAGGTGTTAGACATGGTAAAATAAATAAAAGGCGGAAAGTAGTTATTGCTGAATGCAACAAATGACTACCCTCCTCCCGCTCCCACTACGTCCCAGGATATCACATTCATTCACAGTATAAGTATAGGGCAGGCACGTAGCCAGGATTTTGCTCAGGAGGGGGCCACGTCGGAAAAAAATCACATTTTGCTCCTAAAATCTCATTCTATCTAAGTGTGAAATCACATTTTGCTCCTCAGCCATATGTTGCTTGACCGGGGGGGGGGGGGGGTTGGTCGGGTTTTCAGAGAAATCTCATTCTAATCTATGTGAATTTATTGTCGCTCAGGGGGGGGCCATGGCCCCCGTGCCCCCCCCCTTTGGCTACGTCCCTGGTATAGGCGACCAATCAACATACAACGCTGAGGACATGATCTGGTCAATTTCAAGCGTGTTTTGCTGGTCCTTTTTGGGCCCCACTCAGCTAAGCGTGGCTTGTTGCTGAGTAGGGTCCCTGAGGCCAGCGCCATTTGAATGGGCTTTTATCAAATATATAAATGAATGGAAATTATATTTGATAAACCTGATACAACTAACAACTACTCCATATACATGTCTGCGGTCCTGCCACAGTCAAAGTGATTGAGCAAACAGTTTAAAGCTCACATTTAAATATCAGATGATAAGTGCATACAGTTTTTATATCTCACATTTTTCATATCGGTGACCTAAGGTCAGGTCAGTTTCGTTTCCTCCCATTATAAGTCGATGGGGGGAAAATAAAACACTCATAAATCCATAGGAAATCGCTAAATTTGATCAGTATTCACTAGAACCACCACTCCTGAGCCAAATGCAAAGCCCTATGTCACATTTATGTTCTTTGACATCTATGAAGTGAACTCAGGTGACCCCCAGGTCACGTATGGTTTTTCTTCAATAATCTTTACCAAAACAAGATAAAGCGATGTGGTTTTCACCATTGTATTGGGCTTGTCAAGACAAATCAATTTGGGTAAAATATGACCTTGACCTGACCATAGACCAGGTCAATTTGTGGATATGACCTAGCTAGTTCACCAAATACATTTGCGATGCGTCTCGACGAGACAAACTCTGTAGTAAAATCGGTTTTATTAAGTTGTGCTTATATCAAAAGTTATTTTGAAAAAGCCAATTCGGAGATTCTTAGAATGTTTCAAATGAAATGGCTTCTACTTAGTGATGCAGGGCATGACATCATTTGAAGAAAACAAAACGCTTCTGTGATTCTCATACCTATTTACCATAATTAATGTTAGCAACTTTATTAGAATATGTTTGGCTCAAACACTTATAAGAAATTACTAAGAAATAATAATAAAAACATACCAAATGTAATTTGACATTTAAAGAAAAAAAGACAGTCATTTATGTAAAAAAGAACAACAGCATGTCTCAAAAGCGCAAAATATGCCTATGTAGAGCTGCTGCCAAATGACTGTACCTGGTTGTCTAGTTATCCTGGTCCTTATGTCCTGCAAATGAATCAAATGCTCAGCCTATCAGATTCAAAAGCAGTCACAATCCAGCCAATCAGATTCAAAGGTAATAAAAAGCTGCAAGCAGATTGGCTGATTGTATATATACATAGGCAGAGACTATAGCCTCTGCCCAAGTAAGCGCTTTCCTTTGTAAGGCCCACATTCTTGACATGATTTGCCTAAGGCCTGAATTCCTTAAAAAAGACAAAATATATTCGGCTGGAGAGCCTTTTCAGCCAAGAAAACTGGCAGATAGGGCTTTTTCAACATGGGCTACAAAATACTATTTCAGTTCAAAACCCCATGTAGAACGTGAACTACTGAACAAAGTTGAAGTCATGACAAAGTCAACAGACATTGAACAAAACTAATGCACATGAAAACCAATAGTTACTATTTGATATGGGCCATCCTACAGACCCCAAGGGAGCCCAATACCATCTAACTGAGCCCATTATCACCTTAATCTTATTTCCTTTCAGAAAGGCACCAGTATAAGCAAGAAGTGTGAAAAGCATCTTAGTGATGTATTATTCAAAGCAGTTTGCACACTATAAATCACTGTCATAGCTTGCTTCTTATCAGCCAATCAAGGAAATTCATCTGGGAAGACTATAAGTCAGCAAGAAAATGAAGAAGTCATTTTGTATTTCTTATGCCATATTTTGGACTCATTCAGGAGGTACCTACCTAAAAGATAACATTGTGACTGGTGACAGTGATGTCAAACACCAAGTTAGAGTTGTGACAACGTTGTGAATGTTGTGGAGAGCAAAGTTTACTAAACATCACTATTACATGCTGTGCCATAACAATATCACAAGGTTGGTTTCACAACTTTAGAATAATCTTGCAATGTGGTATAATTACCTAAATTGAGTATATTTACAGTCTCAATCTTATTATGATTAATGAGCCACCATGTAACTCAGCTGTAAGGTTAGCAATGCTTGCCAAAAGTAATGTTGTAACAACATTGTTGTTGTGAGTTGTGACAAAGTTTTGAGAGCTTTGTGAGGTACTGTTGCAGCAACATTCCTGGGAGTCTACAATGATGATGATGATGATTGGTGTTTTAGGTTGGTGCTCCGACAGTGAACATCACATGGCGCCCAAGGGGTCTACAAAATAGCATTGTTACATTATTATACAAATTAGCATTGTAACCAACTGGGTAGGTTGAGGTATACACTTATAAAAGCCATTGTACCAGCAAAAACTATTATGATGATCTTATTCCATAACATGTGAATAGAAATAGTGAATACTGTAGCATTTTGAGGTGCCTATCTATTGGTAGAGATGATGAAGCTTTATATATATACCTAAGTAACTGAGTGCAATGGAATGATGCTATGTCAATGTGAGTGTTGTCAACTTGAATTTAAACTGGCTGATAAGTGATAAGTATACCTTGACAGTTAACCTTGATCATCAACCACCTAATACAACTTAAGCCAGGATTGAAATTAAGGTCATCATATCTTCTAAATAATTAGATTGATTTAAGGTCACTAATCTCACTTAAATTTAAAGTTTGAACACACCTACGACACATCGATATAAGCATAAACTCGTTCAAATTCATGACTAGCTTCAGATTTAAATTAATAACTATTTCATTACATGAACAGCACTGACAGCCACGATTCTTACCAAGCTCTGCGATAACACTGATAAAAATCATAATAAATTAATAATATGAAGCAGAGACTTACTCCTACACAGCAAAAAATACACCCACCTTCAACGCTCAACTTCAAGAAACCCTCAAGGACGCCATTTAACGGGGTGTTATGATGTCAAGGCTATTGTGATGTGATGGTGTACTACTTATTTCAAGCAATTCGGGAGCCTATGACGTAGTAAAATATCTGCCAATGGGAAGGCGGCTTGCTCGTGACAATCGTTTACGTAACCAGTGATACCTCTCGCTCTCTCGCTCTCTCGCTCTCTCGCTCTCNAAAATGCACCGTAAAACTTGGAAAAAGAGTGGAAAACTTTTATTCGTAGGGTGTCATTTTCCACACACAAAAAATGTCTGGGAACAAGAGTCAAGACACGTCGATTTAAACCTAGGACACTGCAGCTGCCCTATGACTGGTTAGTCCTATCTTGCTGGCTGCTAATTAACAACATTAATTGGTCAGGTCAAATCAGAATCAGATCAGTCTCTAGAGGTTAAACCCAGAGACTATGGGGCCCCACAGCCTTATTCCCTTAGCCATGTGATGGCAAACGTTGGTTTTAAGCACAATATTGGTGAGCACAATTTTCATTACAACTCTCTCACTTGCTGGATATTTCTTTTAACATATATAAATGCTGATGCCTGAATATATGGCCAAATAGATGGAAATGAAAATATGGCATTGTCTACTAATATCTGTATCATACAGCTAATATGACGCTGGTGGTGCTAACAGTGGCCTGACGACGTGTCTTGTTCCCGGACTGGACGGCATCCTAGTGGGTTACGATAACCTGGCCTGACGACGTGTCTTGTTCCCAGACTTGACGGCATCCTGGTGGGTTACGATAACCTGGCCCTGGCCTGACGACGTGTCTCGTTCCCAGACTGGACGGCATCCTGGTGGGTTACGATAACCTGGCCCTGCTGGGTAGCAACGGCCACATGATCCCTGGCTACTACTACATCCACATCAACATCAAAGCCGACTTTTACGTCTTCAAGCCGAAAGTCGGCGGAACCCTTACCGGTAAATAACATCATGCGGCCGATCTGTAGGCAGATAACTTGCAGAACCATTCCGCATTAAAGTTTTTTTGTTCGGTGTTTTCATTTGAATTTTTCTTGCAGAACTGAGAAACGTGTGTGCCACACATAATCTGAAATGGAAACATGTGTCACAAGTTTTAAATTCACATAGTTCATTGCTGGCATTAATGATTACTGGGTTCACGTTGTTGAGAGCATTCGACTGTGCTATTATTATTAGTGATTCGTTGCAGAGTACTGCGTGTCACCATTTGAGTGATACATGGTATGTTTTGTCACATGTTTTATAACGCTTCGCCAATCAAGTGCAGCAAGGTCGTCAGACGTGCGTGCGCCGTGCAGTCATAAGTGATTCTGTGAATCTTATTTTTGGCATTCCAGGCACGGTGTTGAAGAAATCGGGATCGAATGCCACTTGCCTGACGAATAAGGTGTTTACGGTGTTTGTGACGTTTCCACCACACATGAGGCAAGAGATCCATCTTCACCAAGATATATCATTTACCATCGAGAAAGTCGATCTTCTCAGCCAAATTCCGTTTGTGAAAGGAGTTCTCAACGAAAACAGGCAAGTGTTCGTGTATTGTGCGCGAGTAATCGGAGTAACTTTTGCTTGAATGTGTTTTTGACCGAGGAGGAAACAATTCCATTTAGCTAATGTGAAACGCTGTTTTTGCCTTTTGTTGAGGCGGCGCCCAAATTCAAAATTAACGTCGATACCGTACGACGGATGGAGGTTAAATAAAAACAGACTCGTTTCCCGGAGTGTTCTACAACTGTGTAACACCGAGCTACAGATGCTCTACTCTCGTTCAGCCCGCTAAAAACCCTCTCCTCGTTTCCCAGCGTGTCGGGCGGCTCACACGCGCGGTTCGACTCGCCGGAGCCGGCGGCCGTCGAGCCGGACTCGGGGCTCTCCTCGATCGGCGAGGAGGCGCCCGGGGTCTCCCCCACAGCGGTTGCTGATCCAACGCCGCGCAGACACAGAAAGCGCCGCGACCGGGAGCAGGAAGCCGCCGGCGAGGAGTCGACGGAGGTGACGGAGAACCCGTCGCCGAGGAAGTCAAAGAAGCGGCGACGGGAGGAGGACGGGGACAACACAGAGGACCGGGAGACCTCCTCGCGCAAGTCTAAGAAGCGCCACCGGAGTGACGCGGCGGCGGCCGGAGTGGAGGCGGAGAGGGTGGTGGTGAAGCTGGAGCCGGTGTCGGTGAAGCTGGAGCCGGTGTCGGAGAGCGAGCAGGAGCTGTACCTGGCCGATACCCACCAGCCGGTCAGCAGCCGCAAGAAGAAGAAGAGGAGGGAACGGGCAGAACTGAACGGCAGTGTGTCAGGTATGCTCCGGTAGCGTGCCGGACGTCTGTGCTGCGGGGTTGCTATTACCGGACACACGGTCAAAGGCGGGACCTAGTGTTATCGTGGAAATGAAGTGCTTGGAGGTTTTGTCGAGTGAGGTTACGGGAAGAGCTGTGTCGATGCAATTGCTGCAACATGTCATGCTCTTCTTGTGTGAGCGTCCGAGGTGTCATGTCTGGATAGTGGATACTGCTCCGATTTACAAACCATTGTTAGTGATAAGCAACATGGTGTTGATCGAATATTATGTTTGGATAAGGTTATGGATCTGTGTGATTTGCTACGCATAGTGTTCTGACCAAACCTCGATAGTCCGTCAGACCGTGTCCACAGTAAAACACTCAATATCTCACCACATAACATGGCACGTTTATTGGCCGACGAGTCACAGCGCCCCGCCTGCTGGCACACGACGCGTTCACCCCACACGGCGGCCACCAAAGCGCGCCACTCTGCCGGGCCCGCCCCGGTCACCAGGTCGTCCTCGGTCTGTTGATGACCCGCCCTGGGGTCAGGCCGGGGTCGGGGCACTGCCATCGCGGGACGCCAGACGCCGAGACGGGACGGACGGAGGTGTATGTATCGTCTGACTGACGAGACCATCTTATGGAATACTTGGTACGATACTGTGCCGTATGTTATGAAGGTGTCGTGTGTCCAAAATCCGAGATTTGAGGAGTTGTCTGCGGTGATCAGGAGGGGAACACTTCACGGGCGTCGACATCCAACGATCGGATCAGACGCACCAGCTCGTCAGAATAGGGAGAACAAACAACGGACTCGCACATCATTAATAATAACGGCAGAAAACCGATAGATGTGCCACAAACATTGCCCAAATCGGCAGAAATAACGACAGTACAAATATAAATGTCTTGTTGAAAAAGAGATGCGAGACAGAGGCAGAAAGCAGGACATGGTGGAGAAGCCTGGCCCAAAGTCTGTCGGGGCTCAGCTGACGCTGACTCGGTATGGTGCACGGAAGGACTGCGGCTATAGGTACTCTATTGACTGAGTGAGTGGGTGTTTTGGAGCTGGACCGACGCTGACTCAGTGGGATGGGTAGGTGGAATTAATCACAGGATATACAGCGGCCATACTCAACTGAGTCGTGGTGACCGGACTTTACACGGGGGACGGCGTGCCCGCAGCATTCCCTCCAACCGCGCCATCCAAACCAAATACGATAATATTGCACACTCCACTGACCGTCTACATCTACAAATGCGCACATAAAACACGAAACACGAGCGCGCTGAGGCCGGCCGGCACGACTAACAGATCTGTACATTAATCGTCATTGTGTGACGGCAGCTCCATGCAGCATCAGCGCACGATCGTCGGTTACATGGACACCGATTGAATGATAACAAGGTACATACATAGCACATACACACCACTGCGAGTAATGGCCCAAAAACGTGGCACGCTCACCCGGTTCACACAAGCGTGCCGCCCCGCAGGCCAAAGTGCCAACAGAACACAACTGTCATGAATTGCCGGACTGTCGAAATTCACACAACTGTCATGAATTGCCGGACTGTCGAAATTCTAGTCACAGGTACGTTTGTTAACAGTGGTCTGATTCTAAAGCTGCTCACACGCGATAGATTTACAAATTCTGACCCGAGACCAGCGGGCGTCCCGGGCCCTTGCAGCACGGCGCCCCGGTCTGCGGAGTGCTGATGTCCAGGAGTTGACACCGCCGCGACCGACGATAAGCTCACCATGCACACCGAACCAGCCCAACAATCCTGCGGAATCAACAATGCTCTACCTACCTACTGCCAATCGCTCCACAGCCAATGACGGTGCTGCCACAAACCCAGTCACAACCAGCCGCTCTACCCTTAAGGCTGAAACACAGCTCCCTCGCGCGCAAATCGCGTCTCGTAACTCCTATTGAAATACACGCAGCACTTTCCGCTCGTGTCTCGCTCGCGTCTCGCACCGCGCTGCGGTCTCGCCAGGCAATCTGCTGCTGATCCGCTGGTCTCTATTATTCTGCGCGCGAGAGAGTTGATCTAATGCAACTTTTTCAGCACGATTTGCGAGCGAGACAGATTTTCGAGCAGAGGCCCGGGTGCCAAGAAGCGAGTTGCTTGCGAGACGCGATTTCCCCGCGAGTTGCTGTGTTTCAGCCTTACTGTTGATCGCTCCACAGCCAGTGACGGTGCTGCCACAGACCCGGCCATAATCAGCCGTTCTACCTACCTACTGCCACAAGCTCAGGCCGTCCAGACTCAACACATCCACCGCCGCCATCCCCGGGCCTCCAAAACAGCGTGCCATCCCACCACCGCTACCCTTCCTACGGGACAGACTCCAAAGCCCGACCGGCGTCCTCAGCGCCCCAACCCATGTCTTAGTTTCAGCTACAATGCCCTCACTCCAACTACAGACTTCTAAGCCGCGGTCGGCTGGGAAGATTCCAATTCTGAGCAGAGAATCATCACTTGGCGTTTCCCAAACTACTCGCAAAAATAGACGCTTTGGACTCACTGGACTGCGGCTAGCGCGTGCGGTGACGCTGGCCTGGCCAAAGCTTCCCGCCGGAATGGACACTCTGCCGTTTAGCTAGCACCAGCCGCCGCCGCCGCCACCGCGGGGAGTCTCGGAGGCCACCTCGACAGGGCCAGACCAGCTCCGGTGGCGGCCGCGACTGAACGCTGTCCTGGCTCATCCCGACTACCCAGTCCCTAAGACGCCGCACCACACGCCGCGCCTGCCATAGATGCCGCCAGTGCCACCACTAGCATGAAAGCGCGCAATACCCACCGGCCATTTGAACTACCGGCTACCGTGAGCAAGTGTTGCTGTACTACGTGTCTACAATCACATATATCATCACTCGCCTGCCCCGGCTACTGGGCGACAGCGACAGAGCGCGCGGGCTGTCCTACTGTCAGACTCTTAGTCCCCAGTCCATAGACAGGGGATCACATACTTCGGACCGTCGATGGGAAGATGACAATAGTATAAACTAAGGAGCTACTAAGTCTGGCGTTAGTGACGTCATTCCCTTCCGTTACAATTTACCTAGTGCATACAATTAAGTACTTGAAGTAAGGTCTGAGCTACTCACGTACAGACTGGTTATTGATTCAACATTTTTGGAACGATTCAACCACGATTCATTTCGGAACAAATGATCCAGTCACCGTTTGATTCATGGATAGCAATTTTGAGAAATTATTCATTCCGATTCAAATAATTAAAACCAATTTTTATTCATTCACGTTTCATTCAACATTAAAACAACATTATAAAATCGTTTGATTCAATCAGCCTTGTTTCTATGCAGAATTTGATTCAAGTAAGATTATAAATCAAAAGATCCGACTGTAAATTAATTACTTTATTCAAGGGATTTTGATTTAACGAATCGATTCAATCAGAGTCGAATCAATAACCAATCTGGCCACGTATCAGGGTAACTGAAAAAGTTGGGTATAAGATGGCGATACAGCGCAATTGATTGTAGTTTGGATGCGTCATAACGAATGTTTAACAATCACATGGTATAAGCCTGAGCCCACGTACATACAAATAAGCTCTCGTTTCATATCGCAATTGTCCATAAAACACTCCATACTTAAGGGATGTTTCAGGAGTAAACAGGTGGATCAACACAAATAAACAAACTTCTCGAGTATACCTGAATTCAACAGCCAGAAAATAATGTGCATGGCCGCGGTAATTGCGGTTGAGACAACTCCCCCAGGAGAATATTCGCAGTTAATTCAACAGATATAACTATTGAACCATACTGCAAAGTAGCATGTTGTAAAACCCGACGCACATGCATGATATAATTAAATAATTATTAATATAATATAACAATATAATATAATATGATAGTTAATAAAATATAATATAATAGATATAAATAATTGTTCAAATAACCGTTGTCAGTCGAGGAACATTGTCAGTCCCCACACAACCTTTTTGCTATTTCCTAATTTGTTGATAATAAAGGTGGGTACGGCTGGGCATTTCCCATCTTATGTCATACGACAGGTGACAACATAAGCCAAACGGCGAGAACAGCTACCAAATTACTGATCAACTAAAACGATACGATTGCCATGGCTGGATCAGTCACAGACCCTGCGAATTTCGCATACCGATTACCCGGTGAGGAACGTTTAGCCCCAGTCGGCAATCCTCTCACTAACACCCCGATCTGACGCCAGCCGTCCGCGATCGTCACTAACACCGTCACGAATACGAGACAAGGTGCCGCTCGAAAGACAACAGCGCCATCCCAGGCCGCACGCTGCTCAACAGCGCCTCCGGGGCCGCCAACAAATGCCGCCACTCAAATGGCTAATAGTGATACTCATTACGGTGTTTCGGATCACTGGGACACCAGCGAGCACCAGTGAGTCCGGCAGCCGCTTACCATCGGTATTGTGAGACCTATACGAGAGCGTGCGAGCCGAAGATTTACTCGCTAATAGAACGGACGGTCACTGCTTTGATTGTCGTTAGCCCCCTGATTAATACAATACGCTGCATCAGAAAAGTCATCCGCACAGCCATTCTGACAGTGCTCGCCCTTCTGAGCACTGTCAGACGTCAGAATAGGACCGTCAGAAGTCAGAGCAGGACTGTCAGACGTCAGAATAGGACCATTAGACGTCATATCAGGATTGACAGACGTCAGAACCGTCAGACGTCAGAGCAGGACTGTCAGCGCTGGCCAGCCAGGGCACCACCATAGGTCAGCGGCGTGTGACGAGGACGACAGCGCCACCTGGTGGTAGAACAATGTAACAACAAACGTCAAGTAAGCGGGGAGCTCATACTGACCTACAGGTGAGAGCCGACCCCATGTCAGGTGAGAGCCGGCCCCATAATGTCAGGTGAGAGCCTGCCCCATAATGTCAGGCGAGAGCCTGCCCCATAATGTCAGGCGAGAGCCGGCCCCATAATGTCAGGTGAGAGCCTGCCCCATAATGTCAGGCGAGAGCCTGCCCCATGATGTCAGGTGAGAGCCTGCCCCATAATGTCAGGTGAGAGCCGGCCCCATAATGTCAGGTGAGAGCCGGCCCCATAATATCAGGTGAGAGCCTGTCCCATAATGTCAGGTGAGAGCCTGCCCCATAATGTCAGGTGAGAGCCTGCCCCATAATGTCAGGTGAGAGCCTGCCCCATAATGTCAGGTGAGAGCCTGCCCCATAATGTCAGGTGAGAGCCGGCCCCATAATGTCAGGTGAGAGCCGGTCCCATAATGTAACAGTTAACATCGGCCCCGAACAGCGACATTGCCGGGTCAGCTGCAGCTCAGACCCCGCCGGCGGCCGGGCGGCTCTCCTACGGCAGCGGCCAGGGCAGCCCAGTGAAGTCCACTGGCCCTCCCAGGCCGGCGTCCGCCTCCAGCAGGGACATGATGACGGCCATGGCGGCCTCGTCCTCCTGGGCGTTGGCGGCGGCCGGGCTGTGCGCCGCCTCTGCCGCCGCCGACCTGCCGTTGCGGCCGTGCGGCGCTGGTGGGGGCGGCCGGCCGGCGGGGGACGCGCCGCCGCCGCCGCCGTCCTCTGACACAGACAGGTCGTGGTCCTGCATTCCCTCCGACAGCAGCTGATGGCTACTGAGCAGCTCATCATCCTGCCGGGGAGACGGGGTGCGGTCAGGACTCAGAGAAGACGGCACGAGTCGACAGAAGGGAGAATGGGATTCAATGCTGAAATCGGTCACAGGATAAAAAAGGATGATGGATGCCGGATGGTCTATTAATCAAGATGACACGGGACTATGCATATTAACAATGTTCGTTGAATGCTCAGCCAAATTTCCAATCGTATGGCGCCATGTAACTCATATACCGATGGAGAGGTAAAATATGTGTTGTTTTAAAAAATCGTAACGATTTTATTTAACCATATTAAAGATAAAGTATATAAGTTCGAGAAAAAAACGATAGTAAAGAATATAGCCACAATGCCAGAGCGAGCTTACGGTATCGAAGAGTGTCGACCCCGAGTTTGAGTTGTCTCTGATGTCATCCAGTAGCGTCTCGACGTTTGAAGCAGGGCTGGCAGAGGCCAGAGACGGCGACGGCAGCCGACCACTGTCCCGGACCTTCACAGAGACACAACAGGACATACCGCTGGTCAGGGCCGAGAACGACCAGAAAACAGATGCAGCCGACCACGTTCAACGACCTTCACAGATACACAACAGACATACCCTGCAGCCAAAGAACGACCAGAAAACAGAGGTGCAGCCGACACTGTCCCGACCCTCACAGAACACACCAGTACCACCGGTCAGGGCCAAAAACGACCAGAAAAGCAGAGTGCAGTACCACGTACCCGCTACAGAACACACCAGGACATGACCCCTGGTCAGGCCGAAACTGACATTGAAAACAGAGGGCATGACCACTTCCCGACCTTCACAGAACACAATCAGAACATTACCCCGCAGGCCGAGAACGACCAAGAAAACAGTGCAGGACCACTGTCCCACCTTCACAAGACACAACGACATACCGCTGTCAGCCGGGAGAACGACCCAGAAAACAAGGTGCAAGTACCCACGTCCGGACGCTTCACAGAGACACACCAGACATACCGCTGGTACCAGAACCGACCAGAAAAAACAATGGTGCATGACCACTGTCCCAGACCTGCACAGAGACACACCAGGGAGGGCGAGACCGCGTGGGTCAGCCCGAGAACACCAGAAAACAATGCAATACCACTGCCCGACCCTTCACGAGGACACAACAGACATACCGCTGTCAGTTGCCGAAGAACGACCAAAAACCAGACGTGCCAGTGACCACTGTCCCGGACCTTCACAGAGACACAACAAGAACATACCGCTGTCAGGCCGAGAACGACCAAAAACAGAGGCAGTGACCACTGTCCCGCCTTCACAGAGCACAACACGACATACCGCTGGTCAGCCGCTTAAACGACCAGAAAAACAGAGGGTCAGACGCACGTCCCGACCTTCACAGAGACACGAACAACATAACCGTGGTCAGGCCAGAGAACGACCAGAAAACAGAGGGCAGCCGACCACTGTCCGACCTTCACAGACACCACCAACATACCGCTGGTTCAGGCGAGAACGACCAGAAAAACAGAGTCAGTGATCCCACTGATCCCGGACCATTCACAAAGACACAACAGACACTACCCTAATGTTCCATTGCCGATAACGACCAGGGAAAACCAAGAGTGCAGTGGACCACGATACAAGACAAACAGACATACGCTGGTCAGGGCCGAGAACGACCAGAAAACAGAGGTGCAGTGACCACTGTCCCGGACCTTCACAGAGACACACCAGGACATACCGCTGGTCAGGGCCGAGAACGACCAGAAAACAGAGGTGCAGTGACCACTGTCCCGGACCTGCACAGAGACACAACAGGGACATACCGCTTGTCAGGGCCGAAACGACCAGAAAACAGAGTGCCAGGACCACTGTCCGACCTTCACAGAACACAACAGACAATACCGCTGTCAGCCGAGAAACGACCAAAAACAAGTGCATGACCACGTAACCGACCTTCACAAGACACAACATATCAACAGCTGTTCAGGCCGGAACGACCAGAAAACAGAGTGCAGTGACCCACGTCCGACCTTCACAGAACACAATACAGGACATACGCTGTCAGCCGAGAACACCAGAAAACAGAGTGCAGTGACCACGTTCCCGACCTTCACAAGACACCACCAGTACGCTGTCAGGCCGAAACGACCAGAAAACAGAGTGCAGTACCACCTGTCCCGACCTCACAGAACACAACATGAATCAACGTGTCAGGCAACCCAAACAAGAGGGCAGGACCACGTCCCGGACCTTCACAGTATACACCACCAACAACCCGCTGTCAGCCCTTGAGAACGACCAGAAAAACAGAGCTTCAGACCACTTCCCGGACCTTACAGTAGACACAACAGGACATACCGCTGGTCAGGCCAGAGAACGACTAGAAAAACAAGAGGTCAGTGACCACGTCCACCTTCACAGAGACACAAACAGGTACCCACCGAGTACAGGGCCAAGAAACCAGAAAACAGAGGTCATGACCACTGTCCCGACCTTCACAGAGACAACAATCAATCATACCGCTGGTCAGCAGAACGACCAGAAAACAGATGGCAGTACCACTGTCCCGCCTTCACAGAGACACAAACATGACACAACCGCTGTCAGGGCCGAGAACGACTAGAAAACATAGGCAGGACCACTCCCGGATCCTTCACAGAGAGCATCAAACACTACCCTGTCAGCCGAGAACGACCCAGAAAACGAGTCAGTGACCACTGTCCCGGACCTTTCACAGAACACAACAGACGTACCGCTGGTCAGGCCTGAGAACGACCAGAAAACTATCATGACCACTGTCCGGAACCTTCACAGGACCACAACAGGGACATACCGCTGGTCAGTGGCCGAAACGACCAGAAAACAAGTGCAGTGACCACTGTCCCGGACCTTCACAGAGACACAACAGGACATACCGCTGGTCAGGGCCGAGAACGACCAGAAAACAAAGGTGCAGTGACCACTGTCCCGGACCTTCACAGAGACACAACAGGTAACACCGGTCAGGGCCAAGCGCAGAGAGGTCAGGCTGATGTCATGACGTTCATGCTGAGAGTAGCACACTGACTCGGATACTGGACGCGAGACGAGCCTAACGACTTACCTCGTCGGCGATCAGTCGGCCGATCTTGCTGGCACTGATGCTGCCAAACTTGTGGGCAGTCTCTCCCAAGACAGAGCCTCCTGCAACGGAACAGAAGCACGGCTGCTAAGAACCACAACATTTGAGGCGAAATGTTAACCCTGATTACGGTTTCAAAAGGTTATAATGTTGCCATGCATTGATCAGCAGCTCAAGGCCAGTCAGCCATCGGTTATTAAATTAAATAAATCAATAGATAGAAGAGCCCAACATTTGAAGAGGCCTTCGCGATACATTACTTATTGCTAAAAAATGATTTAAGAAGTATGACATATCAGATAGACAAGCGCGACACTATCAAGCGATCTTACATTCCGACATTATTGTGTGTGTTCTACAGTGACCATTGGACAATGCACATACTTCAAGACCGCCGCTGGTAAAGACAACAGTATCCCGTCTCGTGACGGTGACGGCCAAGTTTATGACGACAGCACCCCGTCCAGTGAATAGTGACGTTATGTGATGTGACGTCAGAACTCACCGGTCTCTGCGGAGCCGCCGTCCAGCTTCAGGGGAGAGAAGCCCAGCAGCAGGTCCTCCTGGACGGGACCACGGGAGCCACCTGGCCGCGGCGAGCTGGCAACACAGATGACAGGAGGGGGGGGAGTCACGTGGCCGAACACGGCCAAGGCTGCAGAGCTGCTATCGTATTTAGCTATCTGATCAGAAAGTTGGGATTATGTACGGAGATCGGGACTAAGAGATGTGACGTCAGCCCATTCTGTAGTAACAGACGCTACAATGACACTGCGGCAACATGTATTACAACAGTTACAACTTTTTTTAAATACCACATCCACTTAAACTGAGATGAACTACCATAAAAAACATACATACGGTAAAAAATTGCGTACGATAAAAAACACAGGCAATTAGTTGCACGCAATGTTTACCTCGGGTCCATTATTTGGTTTGATGCTGAAATGTATTCTAGTTCCTTTGTCCATGGATTTTTGAACGCCTTCCACTTGGTTCGTACTGTGACGAATGAGTTGTTCTTTACGCGAAACTTGTACACCTGCAACGTAATACAAAACATTAGCACTCGGACAAGGAAGAACGTCAAAACAAAGCGGAAACTTGTGGAGTGTAACATGTTGACACAGTACGCGAGGATACGGAAATATTGCGTAATTATATCATCATAATGCAAATCATCTGGGCAGGTAACACACTTGATCCATACACCTTTCGTCTGGGATAAATGACAAAGATATCTGAAGAAAAGCAACCACACTCTATTCAATGTTTCTGTCATTTGCAGTAATACACAAAACTATAGTACTCTGACTCCCAGCAAAGCTTCATTGATTATTTTTCCGGCCGGGACAGACCACTCAAATGTAAACCCATCACCTGCTGTAACCAGTCAATCAGCCCGTAAATCAGCCGGGATTCACCACCACCGCCAGTACAACCACAGGACACAGGCTGGGCAGCTGACCTGGGTCTCATCTGACCACCACTGACCTGGGTCTCATCTGACCACCACTGACCTGGTCTGTCATATGACCAACACTAGCACTGGGTCTCACTCGGACCGCCACTGACCATGGGTCTATCTGACTCCATGACTGTACTCCTCCATCTGACCGCCACTGACTGGGTCTATCTGACCACCAATAGACCCATAGCGGTACTCGTACTGACCGCCACGACCCTCGGGTCTCGTGTCTGAGCCCACTGACCTGGCGGTCTCATTGCTGTACCCCCATGACCCAGGTCTATCTGAACCCGCCCCACTGACCTGTCGGTCTCATCCTGAAACCAAACACTGAGTCCTGAAGTCTCGTTCATGTCAACCAACCCCATGAACCTGCCGGTCTTATTGCCCGAGTACCCCCCACTGACCGCGATATGGCGCGGTCTCAATCCTGACCTGCCATGTGACCTGCGTCCTTCATCTGACTCCACTGACTTGCGGCTCATCTGACCGCCACGCCTGGGCTAATCTGTACGATCAACTGAACCGCTCTCGGTAGCTGACACGCCGTGAACCCCTACAAGGTCTCAGCTGACCACCAACTGACCTGCTCTCGTCTGACCGCCCCAACGTGCCCTGGGGTCTCATCTGACCACCCACTAACCTGGTTCTCGTCTGACACCACTGAACCTGGGCTCTCATCCAGACACCTCACGACCTGGCCTCATTCTAGCCGCCCAGTACCTGGGTCTCATCTGACGCCACTGACCGGGGGTGTCATCTGACCGCCACTGACCTGGGTCTCATCTGACCGCCAATGACCTGAGGTCTCATATCTGACCACCACTATCCTAGGTCTCATCTGACCGCACTACTCCGAGTGGTCTATTAGACCGCACTGGACTGGGTCTCATCTGACCGTCTACTGAACCATGCGGTTTCTCATCTGACCCGGCCAACCTTCTGACCTGGGTTCTCATCTGACCGCACTGACTGGTAGGTCTCATCGTGACCCCCAGCCTGACCGGGTCTCATCGTGTACCCCCCACTTGACCCTGGTCTTCAATCGCTGACCGCAGCACACCTGACCTGAGGTCTACATCTTGGACCGGCACACTGACCTGGTAGGTCTTCGATGTGACCCGTCCAGCGACCCTGTGCTACTCATCTGACCCCCACTGACTGCTGGTGGTATCATCTACAGCCACACCTGACCTGCGTCTCATTGACTCACCATGAGGCCTCGGGGTCTAAGTCTGACCGTCACGCCAACTTTATCCTGGGGTCACGTCAATTCTGACCTCTGAGGCTCATCCTGACCTTGGGGCTCATTGACCCTGGGGCATCATCTGAACATCGAGGGACCTCCCATCTGAGAACCTTAGGCGGGGTCATACTGACCTGGGGCCATTTGGACCTGGCTCTCATTGACCGCCACTGACCTGGTTCAGTCTCAATCCGAACACTGACTGGGTCTCACGTGACCGCCTACATGACCATGGGTCTCATTGATCAGAACCCCACTGACTCTGGGCTCTCATCTGACCAGCACTGACTGAGGGTTCTCATTCTGGACCTGTGGCCATACTGACCTGGGTCTTTCAATCATCTTGACCTGCCACTGAAAACTGGGGCTCTTTGACTGCCACTTGGACCTCGGGTGCTGATCTGCCCCGCTGACCTGATCGGTCTCATCTGACCACCACTGAACCTGGCTCATCTGACCACCACTGACCTGGTCTCATCTGACCACCATCGTACCTTGGTTCTCATCTGACCGCCATGACCGGTCGTTCTCAATCTTTGTACCGTCCACACTGACCTGCGGTCTTCATTGACCCGCCACTGACCTGTCGGTCTCTCTGACACCACTGACCTGAGGTCTATCTGACCGCCCCGCTGAAGACGGTCTCATCTCGACCTCGCCCGACCTGACTGGGTTTCGTGCTTGACCGCCCCACTGGCCTGTGGATCTCATATCTGACCGCGCGCACACTGCCTCAGGTGTCTCATCTGACGCCACCTCGAGTTGATCCTAGACGCGCCCACCTGATCTGGGTCTCTCCTGACGCCTCCACTGCTCGGTCGTCTCATGCTTGGACCGCCACTGAACTGGAGGTCTCATCTGGACCCGCCACTACCTGGGTCTCATCGACGTCCTGACCTGGGTCTCGTCTCGACCGCGCACTGACCTGGGTCTCATCTGACCGCCCACTGACTGGGGCCTCATCTGACCCGCGCTCACTGACCTGGCTCTCGTCATGACGCCACTCACGATGGGATCTCATGCTGACCCACACTGACGCAGCTGAGGACTTGTGTCATCAGCCCTGACGGTCTGTGCTGACCTCTTTCTCTCTGACGCCAAGTTGCCTGGTCTCGTTGACCCAATCTGACCTGCGGTCCTCATCTGACCGCCACTGAACCTGTCTCAATGACCGCCACTGACCTGGGTCTCGTCGACGCCCACTGACTGCGGTTCATCTTGACCCACTGACCTGGGGTCTCTTCTTACCGCCACTGACCTGAGGTTCGATGCTGACCGCCACTGACCTGGGGTGTCATCTGTATCGGCCACGCAGACCCTACGGTCTATCTGACCGTCACTGAATCATAGGGTTCATTTGGCCGCACCACTGACCTGGGTCTCATCTGACCGCCACTGACCTGGGTCTCATCTGACCTGGGTCTCGTCTGACCGCCACTGACCTGGGTCTCATCTGACCGCCACTGACCTGGGTCTCGTCTGACCGCCACTGACCTGGGTCTCGTCTGCCGGCGACTGTAGGCAGTGGCGGTGAGTCTCGGCGATACGCGCTATGTCGTCAGGGTGACACAGCTCGTAGATGCTGGTACCCACCAGCTCGTGCGGCAGGTACCCCAGCGCCAGCGTCACCCTGTATCACACACACTTGTTAACGGTTCATTTGTTATTAATCGATTCATCAGTGATTCCTGTAAAACCTCAATGATTCGATTCTGATTTAAATCACCATTAAGCGTGAAGTGAATCAATTCGCTAGTGATTCACGGCTCAGCTCAATGATTTAACTTTGATTGTGATTCTGACTCATAGTCCACGTGCAATTATAGACAGATAGTGCACTCGTAACGTACCTTACACAATTCAAGTTGATATTCACCCATGATAAATCTCAATAGCGATTGGCAAATACCTCGACATGGTTTTAAATCTGACAAAAGATAGCTACGTATAGGTTACAGATGCCAGCAATAGTCAAACGTTGGCTCCTATTCCAATTTTTTATTTCATAAAGACATACAATACATAAAAGAAGAGTGCAACAAAGAGCCCATCTGAGGTTGCACAATGCACAGGTACATACTCTCCACCCCCCCTCCACCAGTCCCCCTCCCCCAAACCACCCACTCCACTTACCCAAAAGAAGTATAAGCTCACGAGTACTTATGAACAAATCCCTTCTCCGTATAGTATTTATCTCAACTAATTTTAAAGGAAGCAAGTGTCGCTGCAGTAGCGACGTCCCCCGGTAGCTTATTTCAATGTCCTACAACCCTTCTACTGAAAAATGACTGCCGTAGCTTAGTCATGCTTTGTTTCATAACGAGTTTATGCTGATGACCTCTACCTCGATTTTCCCTGTTGAACTCAAACATCCCCTTTAAATATCGAGAATACCGACCATTTACAAATTGGAAGACTTTAATTAGATCTTCTCTTAACCTTCTATATCTAAGTGAAAACATACCCAATTTCTTTCATATATCTCTATAAGGCAAACTACAAAGACAATTCACTGCATTTGTGTTGCCCTTTTCTGAACTCTTACAACAACCAGCAATCTTTCTCATATGTTGGAGACCAGGCTTGCACACAATACTCCAAATGTGGTCTAACGTATGCACAATGCAGTTTTTATATTACTTTTTTACGTTTGTAAGACAAATTTATATTAATGGCTCTCAGCATTCTAAGTGCCTTTTTCCTAGATTATATTACCTGGTCTGACGCTGATAGTCTACTGTTTACCACAACTAAATATATTTTATTTTTCTATCTGCTCTAGTTTTTGCCCACCCATTTCATACTCATGTTTACTGCTAACTATTCCAGCGTGCATGATCTTACATTAACTCAAATTGAATTTCATCTGCCATGCTTCAGATCACTCAACTAGCTTGTCCAGATCTGTTCGAAAACATCCTGATCATGTCTACCTCTAATAGTCCTGACCCTTTTAGATCGTCTGCAAATTTAAAGACTTTGCAATCTAAACCGTTCTCAATTGTATTCGCAAATATTACAAACAGAAACGGGCGAAGGACTAAACCCTGTTGAACTCCACTTAGAACCCCCTTCCATTGTGATTTGCACCCATTTAATATAACTCTTTGCTGACGTCCTGCAAGCCACGTTTATATCTAATCAAGAATCTTGCCCCTGAATCCATGAACTTTAAGTTGCAACCCTAGTCTTCTATGGGGAGTTTGTCAAATGCTTTACTGAAATCAAGAAAAGATGAATCTAGCTGTTTACCCTGATCAAAGCTATCTGTTGCAACATCCCAAAACTCCAGAAGATTAGTTAACACGCGTCCTGGAGGGGGGGGGGACAAAAT
>VOPJ01005252.1:0-31749 GCA_014673585.1 Semibalanus balanoides | reverse complement strand
GACCCGAATACCACCTGTTTTCCCATAGGCCAACATGTTAAAACCGGCTCGCTGTAGAAGTGGTGACGACACAGCTCAAGTGTTGCCAGGCAAATTGAGGGCGGCTGCAGCAGCCGGTCCAGTCAGTTGCTGCCAAGGCTATAGAACAACGTAGACACGGTAGACACGCCCGGTTGTGGCCGCTGCGTCGCCACCTCGCCGCGCCGCCTCTTCTGCCGCGCTGCCTCTTCTGGCCGCGTCGCCTCTCTTGGGTGCCTCACATCCGCGCCTCTGTCTTTGCTGAGCCTCTCTGCTTATTCTGGCATCAAATATCCGCATCAAAATACAAGACTGGACTTTTTTCAAGTTTTACTCGCGAATATCGAAACACGAACAACGAACTTGCTTACACAAGCACCGGTCATTGAAAGTGTGGAAAGGTTATCAACTTTAAAAGAAATAGTTCACCTTCAACATGGGTTTTGAACTGAGATAGCAAGTTTTGTAGCCCGTGTTGAAAAAAAAACTAACTGCAAGTTGTCTGGGCTGAAAGGGCTCTCCAGCCGAGTATATTTGACTTTTTGTCGAAGGATTGTGGGCCTCACAACCCTGGGCAGGGGGGCTGTACAGTAATCTTGCGCGGGACTATACATTCGAAATCATGATGGCTGAGCCACGTTTGACGTCTTTGCGGAGAGTACGCATATAGTTTTGATGAAATTAATAATTTACGTACTTCTGTCCTGAATCGGCGCGATGTAATGTCTATTTTTGACATGAAAAGAAGTTGTATTTGAATATATAACAAACTGTGTGTGAAAAAAAAATCCAAGGTGAACTAATTCCTTTAACTCAAAATATATTTCGGTAGGACAGCGGTGTAGTGTAGCGAACTTAGTGAGTCACTACTCACTACACACAAGGTTGGAAAAAACGGGTTTTTCATCAAAACCCACTGGGTAGTGTGTTTTTTTTTTCACCCGCTCTTCGCCATGCGATATATGCTGGAATGTCCCAATTTGGAAACTTTTAAGGGCATTGCAAACCATCCTTAGAAGGCGATGTTACGAGCATTTGATCATGCGACCGTAACAAAATACTACATTACCACGATATGAAATTTAGCATTCAAATATCGCACTCTTTCTGGTCAGTAGAGATGAGAGTTTCATGGATGGCGTTTGTTCCCTTAAAGGGAGGTGCCTACTCTTTTAAAATGTCAAATATATTTTTATTACGGTAAGAAGCTATTGGTTTGATCATTGGTTACGATAAAATTCACGTTCTGGAGCCCCTTTAGTTTGAATTTTACACTTTTCTGTTGTTTGCATTGTTTTGTTTCAAAAACTCAAAAACCGATCGTCACTATAAAAACAGCAGTACGCGAAAATGTTACCTATAATGGCGCACTGGCCAGAGCTAACAATTTATGCTAGCGTTGTAATTTAATGGCAATGCTTCTAGTAGCGAAAGCTCTCTGGCACTATTGATATTAATATTCTGCCAGAATGTGAATGTGGCGATTGGAATCATCTCAGCACTAAAGTGGATTCTGGAAATGACAGTACATGGCTAAATTCAGAAAAATATGTTCTACAGCTATTCAACACCCACAATGACCAATTGAGTAAAGGCACACTCCCTTTAAGTTGGAGCCTGAATGGTGGAATGAAGGAAATACAACATTATTACCTTTTTACTCATCTTAAATCTGGATCAAACTCAATGATGCACCAATCATCTTTGTTTCTAAACAAAAATACGTCGGGAACTTCTTCAATACCATTTTGATGAGAAACCCGGGTTGGGTTTTTTGTTTAAAAAAACACACACAAAAAAAACGGGTAGTTGGTTTTGGGTAGTGCCAACCCTGACTACACACGAGTTTTAACTCAACTACAATGAGGCCAGGTGGTAATATGACCACTGGCGGATTCAGAACGTAGGGAGCTAAATTGCCCAAAGTTTCATCAAATTCGAAAAACTCATCGGATTTGGCTTCCTTGTACCTTACTGAACGGTTTAAAATAATTATGCCTCTGTGAAAGTTTATTGGATTTCCCTGTACAATGGAAAATATGTCAAATTTCGCCGATTTCAGGCAATATGGGGGGGCTAAAGCCCTGTCGCCCCCTCTGGATCCGCTGGCGAATATGACTATCACGATCGAATGTTACGTGTAAAGTAATCAATTGAGCCCTTTGTTTTTTTGCGCATAGTTTCCTTTTGTGACCTGACCTTGAGCTTGACCTTAGATCCACATTCCACAAACGTTGTTTTGGGGAGCAAGTCTAAAAAAGTCTCACACATGCAGGTGTATTAAATTCACCAAACTTCGCCCCTTTAAACAAGAAGGGTGAATTTAAAACAAACATTTCTTCGTAAAAGCTGCATATATTTTCTTTTGAAATAGGAAACGTGTCATTAATTGCCGATTTCAGGTGGTGCGGAAGGCTTGACCGCTTTGCCTCATCTTGAATCCGCCAGCAGCCAAAAGCATTGGGGCCGTGGGTAAACATTGGGGGCCGAATGCCGATGGTACCATTGGGAGGGCCTAATTCAACATTGAGGGGGGGGGGCGAGGGCCACCCCAAAAGTAAATAAATAGACACCCTGCGGTAGGATTATTTGTATGCAAAATGTGATTAATTTACATTATATTTTTGTCTTGTCTATTTATTTTAAGTCGACTCCATTTTTGTGGGAAAATGTGATTATTTCCCTTCATATGAAACTATTTGTCAACTTGTTTGAAGTTCGTTTAATTATTTTGGTAAGAATGCCTTACCTATTGCCCACGGCGTTGGTCACTTAGTTCACTCTTCTGTTGGAAAGCCCCCCCCCCGCCCCAGCTCGTGACATCATAACGCCACTCAGCCACTGTCAGCCCTGTGCATCTGTTCAGCAACCTTCACTTTCATGTTGTAATTTCTCAAATGTCTTTTCAGGTTGCTTTGCTGTCGATGAAGCCAGAAATCATGCCTGCGGAAGACGATCGGTTATTAGGCTTGGAAGATGTGAAATCGTCTTTGCTGCCCCAGTTTTCTGATACTCGTCTGTCGAAGGAATTTGAGAGCCTCCTGATGCCTATCGGAGCTGACGCTGAGGGCCATGTTGCACAAGAATGGTTAGTGTGGTGTCGTACACGCGATAATGTTCAGCCTATGGAGGCGGAGGTGCCGCCAGCCATCATTCCCGGCGCAGTACTTGTCGACATCAAGGTAAGCGGTCAGAGGCGACAGCCCGACGATACCATCTACGACGAGAACCCGGACATCCGGCAGCAGGTGGCGAGGGGAAATTGTGTGCTGCAGCTGCGCGGCCAGCGGCACTTGTGCCTCATCCACGCACTCAAGAAGTTCACCGGCGGTATGGGCGACGAATACAACGATTCCGTGGGTGGTAACGACTCCACGTGGCGCCGCTACTTCCTGCACCCCGTCGAAGCCGCCACCCGTGTCGTGCTGACGCAGAAGGCCGACGGCGAGGCGGCGCACCTGAGCGCGCGCTACGTGGACGGCGCCTTCTTGGTGTGCGTCGGCTCAAGAACGTCGCACATGGTGCTCGCGCCGACAAAGTACGGACATGCTTGTACACGGGCCGACGGTACCGGTGGCCAGAGAGGTGAGCGGCGGCTTGTGTGGCGGCTGCCTGGCAGGCGAACTGGAGGATCGCGGAGCGCAGCTTACTGCTACAGCAATTCCACCACACACGATCCACGCTTCACGGACGTCATGGAGCTATTGCAGCCCGAACCACCCAGCTCCCGTGGAGGACCTTACTCTCCCATCCTGAAAGAGGCTGAAGTCTGCCGCTTTAATCGCCTGGACGCCGACGTTGGCGCGCGAGTTTAAATCTTTCTGCGGCTGTTCACCGGAGCTGGGGTTTCAGCTGGCCGAGACGCTCGGTCTGAAGGCAGTGGAGCACTCTGTGGTGACGGGAGACGTTGTGAGCAAGCTGCCCCAACTGATGCAGGAGGTCAATGAGGGGTACGGCGACGAGGGCAAAGTCCTATACTTTGTCGACAATGACGGCAATGTGATAGGCTTGATAAAGAAGAAAACGGCCTGGTACGTTCTCCTGCGAGCTCTTAGGGAGCAGCTGTGCGTTGGGCTAAAAAAGCTAAGGCTTGTAGATCTCAAGGCGAACATCGAAAAGAGGTTCCGCGCAATCCAGACATGGCTTGGATATTTGATGAATCAATTTCTGAACGGCATGGTTATGCTGGATTCTCCTTCGCCGGAATGGCTAAAGAACCACCGAAACACAGACATTACAGCACATTGCGGACAATGATGCCGCCGCAGTAGGAACCGCTATCGCTCCGCAAAGAACCGGTCGACTGACAAGCTGAAATCCACATTACCAATCGATAGGTTATGTACGGGCGCGAGAATAGACAGTCGTTACCCTGTCAGTGAGTGTTCGAAACTAAAGCAGCGGGCGGATGCGCACTGCTGTACCCTATCCTGCAGATCCTGCTGACATATAGCTTATATATGTTCTCATCATTCAGTTGTGACTCCTACCTGTGAATGGAAAGTCGCCACAGTCGTTCCGTTATATAAAAAGGGAGATAGGAACGACCCTAACAACTACCACCCGATCAGTATGCTCCCCGTTGAGTCCAAACTCAGTGAGCGCATTGTATGCATGCAACTCATGTCGTACCTGTCTGAACACCATCTGCTCTGTCCGCAACAGTACCGGTTCCGGCCGGGTTTGTCCACGGAGCTCGACGCTGTCACTTACACTGTCAATGACATCGACAGGGGCCTTGTGACGTCACTTGTCACCGCTGACACGTGGAAGGCCTTTGACAGCGTTGAGCATGGCCAAGGGCGGATCCAGCCGGCCGTTTTTTTTGCGTGTTTTTTGTGGGGCAAACCGTTTTTAGTGGACCTTACCTAGGTACCCCCAATTTCGAATTTCTCCCGGATTTGGGCCACTTTGTTTTGCAACCACACGATTTCTATTTTTTTTTACTTTTTCGACCTTTTCGGTTATTTGAAAAGGAAATATGTCAGCTTGCAGTTTGCATTGTTACGACATTGCCTTACAATGAGCAAAACTATTTCAATTGTTAGCTCTACCTATACCCAGGGGCGTCGCCGATAAATTTGGAGTGGGGTTGGCTGAAATGACAATGTACCCCATTTTGTATGCGTGTATTGCCTTTGCAGCATTTGAAATGTGGACTTCCATGTTATAGTACTTGTTATTTAGCGCCGCGAAGCGTCGCGAATTTTTTACGGTTTTGCATGATGAAACCCAGAAACATAGATGTTGGGCCTTGTAGAGAATAAAAAGCTAAGCAATGCTTAGCTTTTTATTCCTAGCTTCTTATCGGCGCGATGTATGGTTATTTTTGACAATGTGAAAAGAAGTTGTACTGAAAAATATAATAAAATCGTGTTTAAAAAATAATCTAAGGTTAACTATTTCCTTTCAAGAAAATATTTTACCTTTTTTTTCAAACGCGATTTGACTTTATTTTGAAATACAACTTCTTTCCATAATGTCAAAAATAGCCATACATCGTGCCGATTCAGGACAGAAGGACGTACATGATTCATTGAATCAAAACTATATGTGTACTCTTCGCAACGTCAAACTTCATGACTTCGCCTGTCAGTGGAGCGTAGCTCTGTTTGCGATCAACGAAAAAAAACGTGGCTCAGCCAATCAGATATTCGAAAGTAGTCGCGTAAGATTACTGTTAAGCCTCTGCCCAGGTGTAGAACGCCCACATTCTTGACATTATTTATTTATGGCCCACATTCCTTCGACAAAAAGTCAAATATATTCAGCTGGAGAGCCCTGTCAACCCAGAAAACTTCCAGGGAGGGGTTTTACAACATGGGCTACAAAACTGCTATCTCAGTTCAAAATCCATGTTGAAAGTAAACTATTTCATTTAACTGAGCAAAAATGGCTGCCTTGCAGTGCCTCATGCGTCTGCGCGTTATTTCAGAGCTATTGCCGCTGCTAGCCCCTACAGGGAGGTAGTTTAGCCACACTTTCTGTTCACCTCCTCACGTCGGGCTGGCAAGAGCTTCCCGCGCCGTTCGCCGAAGGCAAATGCAAGGGATATTTAGATGTGTTTAGAAAAGGTGCCTTTTAAAGTACCCATAAGAAGCTTAGGACATACAACTAGTAGCTATCGTTTTAAATGTGGTGTAGGTATACCACCTTTTCTAAAAAGGTGCTTGTTTTAGTAGCGCATGGGGACTAACATGGCAATCTGCCCGCCCTATTACACCCGGGGGAATGAATATGTTTTATGGTCTAGTAGGGTTTTCACGCCCAAACCACCGAGTGCTACCAACCGTTACTGGTGGGGGCTGGGCTGAGGGGTCGAGCACAGGCTGTGGCTGGTGCTACCGATGCGCTTGACGAGACTCACCGCTCACGGAGTAGTTAAGGTATCGTTCTTCGGACCAATTTTGTTTATTATCTTTACCTCTGACCTGCCACAGCACTTACCGAACTGCAAACTTGTTTCGTATGCTGATGACTGTCAGTTCTTTGACACAGAATCCCCAGCCGAGATCCAAACGCTAAAATGATAAGTCGAAAATACCTTTAAGCAGCTTTGATCTGGTTCACTCAAAATCGCCTTAAAATTCATCCTGTAAGACGGAGATGCTCGTCATTAAGTCTCGACGTCAGACCGCGAACACTGAGTTCTCAGTCTCCATTGGCGATGACGAAATTTCACCCTCCGACAGCGTCCAAATCCTGGGCGTCTCTGTGGATTCCCACTTGTCCTGGGATTCACACAAAAGCATTGTCGTTCGGCGTTGCAATATTATTCTGATCGGACTCGCTAGACTATGTCATAAGCTCCCAAAATGAATTAGGCAACTTCTTGTTCAAGCTCTCGTGTTCCCTCATATTCGATACTGTTTGACCGTCTGGGGAAATTGTTCAGCTTCGTTAAAAGCACGCGTCCAAAAGTTATTAATTTTGGTGCTCGTAGGTATTGTTTCCAAACTTGGTCGACACGACCATGTGACACCGGTGCTGAAAGAGTTAGGCTAAAGCACTTTCGATGAGATGCTACGTGAGCGAGATATTGCTGCCATGCGCCGCTTGCTAAGTTCTTCTTATGAGGCTCACGTCCTGACAGAGCAGCTGCTCTACCGTAGCGAGGTGTCTGTGCGCTAAACACGAGCGGTAGCGAATGGTCAACTGCAGTCTGCAGCTGCCGAGAGTTAGGACCGAGTTCGCGCGACGTAGCTTCACGTATCGTGCCATTTCTGCCTGGAACAACGTGCCGGGGAACACTCGGTAATGGATGACCGCTTATTTTAGTTACTGTGCCGTGTTTTTGCTTTTTATTCTGATATTACTGTCATGCATTGTATCAGAGCGTAAGTTTACTTGTACAATAATTGACGTGGACGCCAAAGAACCTACGCTAGAAGAGGCTCCTAATACACGATCTTTATCATTATTGTTGTTATTGTTGTTGTTTACTATTTTATGTTACCGAGTCGGGCGCCAATGTTACGTAATGTGGGTAGCTCATTTTCGAGCATGTACTTATGCACAAAAAACGGTGGCGCTGCGCGTCGCCGTTTTTCGCTATCCTAAAAAAAAAATGAGAAGGAGTGGGCGGATTTTGCCTCCTCTCCTGGGCGCGTGTGTTAGAGAGTGGAAAATTGTTTGGGTTAAAGGTATGTTTTTGCACTGGGCTGTGTTCTATTCTCAACCCAGAAACAACAACCTTAGGACACTGGTCCAGGCTTAGCACGACATGGGAGATTCGAGGGCAAGAAGCCGGGGAACACATCCATACTATACTGAATATTCGTTGTGCTTATGATTGTGCGACATCGCAGTAGCTACACTGTAAAAATATTAGAATCATGCTAACAAGTTGCTATTTGGGTGCTATAGATAAGCAGCTTATCAATTTAGCATGGGTTTGCGGCTTTAAACTAGTATCTCATGTTGAAATTAGCAGCATTGGTGCTACCTAAGCTTAAGCTCCATAGCCACTATGCAACGATCCGCCCACGTCAGGCTTGCGTCGGGCAGAACGTTGCATAGGGGCTATGGAACTTGCGCTTGCGCTTTTGACAGAACGATCAGATTCAGGGCCAAGAAGACGTCTGGAAAAAAAATACACACGGGAATCGAATGAGAGACAAGGTCCAATCAGAATGTAGGCACTACTGACGTCACTGACCCGTACTACGCTGATGGAGAATCCACCAACAAGAAAAGAGTGCTGTTCACGGGTGCCTGCGGTCGCTGCGTCGCTGCGCCAGCCGCAGAATTAGCTCCGCCCATATCCCATACGTCACCAACGAGATTGCGCGCCATGAAACAAGCTGCGGGCTTCTGCGGCCGCGGACTTCGGCGGTCGCTGCGGTGACTTTTCCGGCCGCAGGAATCGCTCGCCGCAGCCGTGTGACTCATCTTACCACCCTCCCCACCGGTTCGTCTTACCCCCACGCCTGCTGGCCGCAGCGGCCGCAGCGACCGCAGCAGATTGCGGCACCCGTGAACAGGGCCCAGATGTAGACTGGTTGAACACGGTCGGTAAGTAAAATTCTAAAGCGCAGGTTTTGTTGGACCAATGAAATCCTTTTATTGTCGTGACGACGATGGACTTTTCGAAGTGATAATGAATGTTGTGGAGCACCCGTTTGTTTTCATTTCTATCCTTACGTTATTTTCGTTCTAATTTCTCCCATTCAAATTACCGTGTTATTTGCAAGGCGCGGTATGGTGTTGATAGGCGTTCGTACATAATTATTATTTTCCATTCTATATTTCACCCGTAGAATTCGGATTTTGTTAACACGTTCAATTTTAAAGTGTGCCCTGGCGTTCCATTCGTGTAAGTTGAAGTTATTTTATGTAACCATTGTGATTTTGTAATCAGAATTCAGTGGCATGAGTCGCCTACAGACTGAAGCTGAAGTCGTTTGAATAACCTGTTTATCATGTCAAAACCTGATAAAGCTTGTTGCTAGTGTCGTGCTGGTTCGAAAATTTTGTCTTTGGCAAAATATTTGCAGGTTCTTGGGAGCTGTCCCAGCTTCCTTAAAGGGAACAGTTCACCTTTAACATGGGGTTTTGATTTGAGATATCCAAGTTGTGGCGCATACTCAAAAATGACGTGACGCTTTCACATTTTCAAAGAAACCTCTTTATTATTTAATATTCAGCCGTAAACGTCGGGACCGGGTAAACCCGGTAACTCCAATTGCTGATTGGCTGATTTCGGCTGATATGACGCATGAATCATGATTCTAACGGGTAAGACTTTGGGAAAAGTGTTTGATAGAAACGCATAGTGCTGGACTGGACAAGAACATATTGTTTCAGTACCTCGTTCCCTGGATTGCAAGAACAAACTTTGCGAGGATTTATTGTGATTTTGATGCTTAAATCGTCTATAAAACATTATTCTCAGCAACATTCTCAGCAAAAAAAAAGATGTGCCAAGTCTTACAGATGGGCCGAAATCTGTCTTCATCTTGCTTGCTTCCTTGCGTGCATGGGTTTCAGAAATAACTCCTGTTTCACTGCACTTATTATGCAAAAGAATACACTTATAATAACACAACTTAACACAACTTTCAACGTCCATAGATGAACCACAAAAACTTCTTTGTGGATAAACACAAATAACGGCAAATAATATTTGTATTCTTTGCTGTTTGTTTTATCTATGTGACTTCTTTCCCATCTGCAATTATGCCAAAGAATAAATGGAATAAGCACATGATTTGACTTAAAATTAATATCTGTGGTTCTAAAAGCATTGTCTTTTCCTGCATTTTCAACAAGTTATTAGGCAAGTACTGTCTTGTATGCGCCACGATCCCTCCAATATGATGATGTTTTGATGACATATGTGCTTCTTAGAAAGCAGACTTTGCGCTGTTTAGAGGAAAAAAGTATGATTTTGAACAAAATATCTGACATTTCAATTTCCTTTTTCCACGTAAATGTAAATTTTTATGACTTACTAGTATCATGATAACTAATTTCTAGCTTCTCTTAAATTTAATCATTTCTGAGCTTTTTCTCTTTTTTTTTTCTTCTAGGTGAACTGTTCCCTTTAACCAGAATAGGTTTTCATCCTGCTGATTGAGGCGCAGTGGAGCAGAGCACAGGCACCGACAGTGGAGATAGGCTATACCAATGGGTTTTGCTGCCTTAGTTATTAGTTAATTCCTATAATATACCCATCAATCGATACAAAATATCACATTTAGTAACTACAGATGTCTTCCCCAAGACATTTTGCACCATAACTAATTCTAACTTCAATAATTAATATCTCACCGCTGTGTTGCGTCAACCGTTGCCAAACTTTGTTTACGGAACAGCTGATTGTCTGTAGAGCTGCAGTATTATTATTTACATTTTTTCAATCTCATTCCAATTTGTAAAACACACCCAAGCTAATCTTGACTCGCTAATCCCTAACCACATTGGGATGTGTTGAAATGCTGCCGGAGGCTGCGCTACATAAACTCCATCCAGCCAGTGGAACTAGGCTGGCCCGCATTACTGACGCTATAAAACTGCAGCTCTAGTCATGTGACACAATGAGCGTGGCGGAGCAGTATTCTATGACCATTATGGTGCTCCCACTCCCTATAATATACAGCTATTTAATACAGAATATCACATTAAGTAAGTACAGATGTGTTCCCCAAAACATTTTGTATTACCTATAACTAATTTTAACTTAAATAATTAATATTTCACTGCTTCCTCGTGCCACCCGTCATCAAACTTTGTTTACTCAACAGCTGATTGTCCTTAGAGCTGCGGTATTGAGTGTCTCTGGGTATCACAACCGGGGTGACAAATCCTCAAACGATAATCAACAAAGGAAAATGTGTAATTTTCCAAGGCGGGCGAAGGCTGCAAAGGAGGCACCATACTCAACCCCTTGTTAAGCCGGAGCTCACATATCGACCGAACCTCCATTAAGGTCAGGTTCGGTTATGACATTAAAACTGCAGCTCTAGTCACATGACATGAGGTACATGGCGGTGTGTGGCGGCGCAGTATTCTATGACCGTGATGACAGATCCACTCTGTTAAAAAATTGTAAGGTGAGGGTACAGAACAGTGTCTGGAAACATGCAGAATGTCCAAAAAAATAACTTAGTGATGAAATAGTTAAGTTTGAAATATCTATAAACGCTAGGGGACGTTCGAGCGTCTGACCCCGCAAAGAAATTGTGAGGTAAGGGTACAGGATATTGTCTGGAAACATGCATAATGTCCAAATAGTTAAAGGGACACTGCCTCTTCCGGATGATATCGCAAAAACATGCTAAAACAAGTCTAAGGGACTAAATGTATTTTTAATCGTCCTCTTATGCTACAAGGCGCGCAAATACAAAATATTTTTATTTCATTGTCATAATTAATATAAAAAACAGTTGCGATTATCTAACACACACTAGATAATATGGCAAGCGATGAGCACCAAAATTAGCGCAGTCAGACCATTTCCGTGTTTGTAAACAACACTTTACAGGGAGTTACCTAAAACAATGTAAACAATCTAGATACCAACAAAACTCGGTGGAAAAAAAAAACTTCATCAATAGTGAGCTTAAGAATCCCTTTGTAAAAAGTCCAAAAAACCTTCAGTAACAAATATTTCTTCATCGTAACAAATCTTTCCTTATGCTATTATTGAGCTGAATCAGCATAATAAACATTTAAATGTTTTCTACATTACCAGAATTATGGGCTAGAATGCATAAGCAAAAAAAATCACTAATTTCCAAGTTGCACAAGCTGCAATGGAGTTGGGACAGCCATTTAGGTTGTGTGCTTACGCCACTGGCAGGGAGGGTGATTTCCGCCCCCCTCAGGTTTTTCAGGGAGTAGCGGAAAAAGGCGGCGCGCAGCACCGCCAAATTTTCGTACACCTGTTTGGGCTCAATTACCCACATTCTGAAAGTTTTGACTTTGAGCGTCATCTCAGGTCAGGCTCATAAGCCTTGTCAAGTCGACCTCACCTTCAAAAATGTTTGCGTTTCGGCCAAAGCCCACAGTCTTTTTTCGGAAAGTTTGAAACTTTGCAAGATTTCATAAGACATTCAGTACCTACATTCGTACTATCTCGGATTATTTCGTATCGGTGACCAAAGGTCATGGTCAATTTTCCTGACCTCCCAAGTTAAAGTGAATGGGAAAATAAACAAATGCTCCCTTTCATGAAGAATATGCATTGATCAGGCTAATGCTTTCAGAATCTGCTTTTTACTCATTCTAAATGTTCAAGGTGCAATTGTTGCTCAAGTGATCTCTACAAGGTTATCTGAGGTTCATCTGAGGTCATCAGCAATTGATTTGCTAATAACTCTGATAGAAAAGAGATAGAGACGATTATTGACACCAATGTGTTCGTCTTAGTCTTGGCGCGTTGCCCCATATGCAACATGACGTACCTGGGTCACCAATAACCTTGACCTGAGGTCAGATTTGAAGTTGGACCTTACCAGGTCCCATATATATGTTTCAAAGCGATCAATTAGACAAACACGATGGCGTCCAAATGTTTACCCTAATCTTTCTTAGGTGAACATGCTATTTCACGAAAACGTTTTGCTAAAAACAGTATGTTTGAACCTGTTCATGACCTCTGGAGCCTAAACTATTTGATCTGGATCAATTGGAGACATTTGCTATTCGCAATCTTCAATGACTATCGATTGTCTCTTTAAATCGTTTGCTCCTAGCTATCATAGTTCCGAGATAATCGGGGTTCTTGGAAAAAGTTCTAAAAGAGTCTAAAACCAGAAAAATCGACCTTGGTGACCACTGGTGACCCAATTTGACCTGATCCAAGAAAAACACTGAATACTTCGAGTAGCTTGCCTAGAAGCTATCTAATGCCGTTTTCGTTTGTCGCTAGGTTGCGTTAGTTGGAGATCTCACAGGGGGGGGGGCGGAAATCAACCCCCCCCCTGCAGTTCGTGTTCGGCGCGAACCCCCTGCAGTGCGCGGGTGCGGTGCAGCGTATTTTTCTCGATTTTTTTCGGTAAACTTCCCAATCACAACTTAAATCACCTTCCGTCGTAAATCGAGCAGATAAGTTTTCGTATTTATGTATTAATATTCTTGATATTGTTGGTGACGTCACAACCTAGTGACTTGTGGCGGGGCTTGCAAAGCCTAACCCGCGCCGTGCTGGGAGGAGGAGGTGTTGAGACATCCCCTCAGTTTTTTTTTTCGAGGATAGCGGAAAAACGGTGTCTTCCCCACATTATGTAAACGTATTGACCTCATGTCATCTCAGGTCAGGTCACCCGTCACCAGACAAGGTCACGTGAGTCGTGACCCCACCTCCAAAAAAGTTTGTGGTCGTACCAGTCACAGTTTTTGGATAATCGGTTTTACACCTACATAATTTTATAAGGTCATATATATCTACAATTCATATATTTTTTATTCCATATTTAAGTGACCTAAGGTCGGGTCAATTTCGTGACCTCACCATTATAAGTCAACGGGGAAATATTCAAATGTTTCCTGTTCCAAGGATACGCAAGATAGTAATCTAATTTCTTTCGGATCATGCTATTATAAGCCATTCTTGAAGACCTATGTGCCATTTTTGGTCAGTGACCCCTGCAGGGTCAGCCAAGGTCATCCAAGGTCAACAACAGTTGTTATTTAATAACTCTTGACAAAATGAAAATAGATAAGTGAAACCAACACCATTGTGTTTGTCTCGTCAAGGCACGTCTTCCAATATGCAACATGACCTACTTGGGTCACCACTTGACCTACCTGACCTTGACTGAGGTCTTTTTTAAGCTGACCGTACCTGGTCAATGTAATATGGTCGAACGCCTTGACGACACAAACACGATTGACGTCAAAATATTGCCTTGTATTTATTAGGTAAAAAGGCTATTGTGAAAATTGTTTGCCAAAAAATAACTTTTTGACCTTGATACCTATGAGCCTAAAACCCCTTGTCCTGTGCCAAAATATGAAACACACTCGCGATTTCATTTTTCAAAGCCTTTCGAACTTTTTCCGTTTGTTCCTAGCTTTCATAGTCCCGAGATATTGGGATTCGAAGCAAAACCAAAGCTCGAAAAAATCTGACCTTTGATGACCGTGGTTGACCTCAATATTGGGGGGGACTTTGGATAAAAATAACAAAGTAGCTTAGAATTGCTTGTTGAGGCGTACGGACGAAGATAAGGAATTGGGGAACCAGAATTAAGAGAATACTCGATCTGTACTCTGTGAAGGAAGATTCCTCAGAGCCGGCACATAATCAAGTGCTGAAAAATCTTCAATGCGCAAGTGTCCCATAGACCCACAGATCTGTGACACTCCTCGACTCCGAACTCGGCAGGCCACCGATTCAAGATAAGGGTTACCGATGTCATATTGATGCGCGGGCTCGTTTTTTCACTTGAAGTGTGACAAGATTGGAATCCTTGCCAACTGGTAGTGTCTTCAGAGACACTGACAAAGCTTAAGTCTCTCTAGAAGTCTCCTTACTCAACGACTATTGGATATCTGCTTTAGAGGGATAGTCAAACTGCTAATGTACATGTATTCCAGTATACCTAACCTATCACACTCCACCCTTGGTATGCGGCCTGTCCTTAACAAGCAAGGCAGGTAACAAGCGCCAAGACTCCCTGTTTTCGTCATATTCCTACCCATAGCTCCTTAATTCCTTTTAATTTACCCATTCCTGTCATATGCCATTGATATTTATTGTTCCATTTTATATTTCACTCTTCGGTTATGTAGGTATTTTCAACTTTACACCCTCATTTGTAGATGGCTACTGTTTCTCTTTTGTTTTTTTGTCTTTGTTTATTTCTTTTGATAGCATTCTTGTTTTTGATGACCTTATGGGTATTGTTGAACGCACTCCGACATTCCATCACATCAATTTATTATTACACCATAGTAACTCCTCTACAGTTATTTCACGACTGGCTCAATTATAACACCAAGCAGACGTAACTTTCACCCTCTACATCCGCCTGTCCTATCCCAATGTGAGATTCTTGGTCCAGTGTTCAGGGGTTGGCACGTCTCTTTTCGACACGGTTTCTTTCCTCCATTATCCCCTCCACCATCAGGGTAATGAGCAAAGAAACCTAACAGGTGAGTTGAACAGGTGAGAGTTGAAAGCTCTATTCTGCGTCTTTCTAGCCCTTTTAGTTTTCGAGTTAAAGGGGGAAAAGTTTTGTCACCGCCGCGCAGAAAGTGCCGCTGACTTAAGCTAGGTTGTGACGTCACAACTACAAGGACCTGAACTTAATTGTTTTAGTTTTTAATCATTTCTGAGTTCATTTCGCATTTGTATTTTTTTTTTAGTTTAAATAATCAAAAAAATATCCTTGTTTTTATGAGACAATAGAAATGGTACCTTAAAATTTGGTCCCAACCCCATTAATTGATTTTGGTACGTAGTGGTGGCGGACTCGTCAAGCTCATTGGCTGGAAGAAAACTGAACTTTGAACGATGATATTGGGCCACTGGGCGCGAATTTCAAAAAACGAACCTAATGGTGCTTATCAAATCCGGTTGTTCTTTAACATATCAAATTTTACTTTGAACGGACAGTGTAACTTAGTGATGAAATAGTTGAGTTTTGAAACATCTAAAATCGCTAGGCGAAAATCGTAAGTTTGACCTAGAGATTCCCTATGTTAACAGCATATGGACACTGCCCCGCTGATGAGCAAGTTAAAAAATATACATTTAGTCTGAATGTTTTGATGGGATGGATTCCCGAGGTCATGACCCACGCTAAGCTAAGCTTGTTGCGCAGGGCCTGACCCCACCATCCGATCACGCAATTCCAGTCACCGGCAGAATTTAGAGACAAAAGTCTTTAACGTCCACCTAACGACTGAGCACGGTCCGGCCCGGTCGCTGGCTTCGTCTGACCTTTGACGCGCCGCTGCCACCAGCCGCAGGTCATCACCGCCAGGAGCAAACAGCGAGCGCCGAAGCGGCTCGAACCCACCTTGCCAGTGTGGATCAGATCTCTAGTCCAGCGCTCTCCCGACTGAGCTTCACGGGCGGACAAGTTGCGACAGTGCACCAAAAATGTTGCTGTTTTTCTGCTATCCTTGTGAAACCCTAGAGTCTACCCCCCAGCACCACGGTGCAGGTTAAAATCCATTACAAATGAATAATTTTTACTTTCCAAGTAAAACATTTTTGTAATAAATTAACATTGATTTTCCTAACTATACAGTTTTACTTTCAACATACATACTTTGCGATGAATGATATGGCTATAGTTATCCAATGCATCTTGATTTAGGGAGTGGCTAATTAACAGTAAAACTGGGAAAGAGTGGACAAATATTACATACAGGGTGTGGTTTTCCACCGGAATTTTGCAATCCCAGAACACTGGTCATTGGTGATCGGTTTGTTGGTTTGTCTGTGTTCCACAGACAAATTGAGTATTTAATTACTGAACTTTGTGATCAGCTTATACAATTTGTGTAAAATATAATTGACAGTGGCTGAGACACATTTATGCAATCATCGACTATTTAATACAAACATTTGTTTCAAACATATACTGTTTAAGTGCTCTTCGTAGGCTGTTTTTGTTGCATACAATTTTTGTTGAGAGTTACGTACTTGTTGTGGATATCGGGTTCTGCTTGAATTCATTGACTAGATTCAGTGTTGACTTCGTTTCGAAATCTGGAATGGCTTTGTCATAAGCTTAAGCGTCGAACAGGCTCACTCAGCTTTTCCTTTGCGTAGCTGAAATGCTAGCACACTGGTTTCGGCGTTAACTCCGTGATTTCTAACCTTAAATCATCCGGCGTCGATTTCGCAGTCCTAAATTAAGGTGTTAAGTCCTAAACACTGGCTTTGGCTTCTTTTTCGATGATGACTTACGGTTGTGCCTTCAGCTTCGAAGCTGTAATCCTGCCTCTGTCTCAAAGTTAACCTGTCGCATGCATCACAGTTTGATAGTTCCCTGTACTGAACTGTCTGCTCTGTCGCGCTGGGACAGGACCAGGGATGAACGGCTTTAGCACGGGCGACGAAGACTCTCGAGATTCGCGCGCCTCGCACGGCCAGACGTGCTGCCTGCGAGACGAGGTTGGTCGCTGCTCCCGACCCGCCGGCAACGCCTCCTACAACAAGCGCATACAGAAGATCGTCGCCCAGCGCAAGTTAATGCTCTGCATGGATGCTGAGGTACGCTGGCGACCGAGGGAACATTAGACGGCTTGAGCGGTTAGGAGTAAATTGGATGTTGAATAGGCCTGAAGCTGCCCCACATTGGATAACAAGTGGGAAAGTAAAGTTTGGTGAAGTAGTTTCGATACTGAGGGGCGAGANTTGTTAGGTAAGAAAGTAAGTTCACGACATTTATTTTTGGACCAAAATTCAGTTATTTTATTTAGTTTTAATGACCTCTAGAGCCTAAACTATTGTACCTGAGGTCAAATTTTGAGGACTGGGTGCGGTGCAAATTTCATTGGGCTAACGATTTTTTTAAATGTTTGTTTTCTAAGATAGCATAGTTTTCCGAGATAATTTGGGGGTTTTCTGGAGCGATGTCCCTAAAAACCACTTGAAAATTTGACCTTCGGAATGACCTCTGGTGACCTGAGTTTTGACGTGAAGCGAAAAAAGTCTGAAATAGTTTTCTAAAATGATTTGTTTCTAAACCGACTCGAACCGATGTCTTTTGTTTTGGTCTACGTTCCATGGGAGCCAAGTTAGAGGGAGTGTTCAAAACACCCCCCCACCCCCAGTCGGGCGAAGGAAATGCAGAGGCCTCAGTGGGGGCGCGGGTCAACACGTACCGCTTGAAAGACCATCATGATAATTGGCAGCGCCCTGTATGGTGGCGTATTTCGCCCTCCTATGATCTCGAAGACCACGCAATGTAGGACAAGCAGAAAACGGCGTTAAAAGATAGTGCGAGACCAACTCTACGAAGTATATCGTAATTTTTTGCTAGGTCTAAGGTCGCCTTTTTTTAGGTCAGTCAATAGGTCAGGTCCAGGTTCAATTAAGCTTTTGCTTGGGTCAGGTATTTTTGAGTTAGGTCAATATGTATTATGTATATAATAGTGAGGTCACCAGAGGCCATCAAAGGCCAGATTGTCCAGATTTAGAAATTCGCTCCAGAAACCCCAAATATTTCGGGAACTATGATGGCTAGGAACTTACGGAAAGAAATTACCGAAAACTCGTGAAATATGCAATTGCCATGGTAACCTCAAATCTGAGCTAAGGTCAATAATTCAGTCTTCAGAGGTCATCAAAGGTCAAAAGTATATTTTTGACAAAATCGTTTCTTGCAAATAACTTTTTGCCTAACGAATATAAAGCAACACATTCGTGACGCCTACCGTGTGCTGTTTTTGTCAAAGGCACTTTAATAATTAAATCATGCCTACAGTTTAACACGGCCTATAGGAACTGAAAAAAATACCTCAGGCCAAGGTCAAGTTGTGACCCAATTAGGTCAAGTTGCATATTGGGAGACGTGTCTTGACAAGACAAGCACATTGGTATTGTTTTCGCTTCGCTGTCGTCATTATGTCAATAGTTGTTGACACAACAGTGTTGGTGATCACAAAATTGACCCCAACTTTGGTTACCGATGTCAGACAATACAAGATAAGAAATAGGTATATATGACCTCATGAAATCCTGCAAGTTTGAAACCGATTGGCTTAAAACTATGGCTGTGTTACGATCGCAAACGTTTTGGAAGAGGGGTCATCACGTGACCTGGTCTGGTGACCTGAGCTGAGATATCTCGAGGTCAGGCATTTGACATAATGCGACTAGTTGATTTCCAAACAAAATTAGCAGCTCTTCGCGTCGCCGTTTTTGCGTTATCCTCGAAAAACATTTAAGGTGGGCGGATTGATTTCGACCTCCCCCCCTTCAGGATGTGATCGACTTGACGCCGGCCTGCACACGCGCCGGGCTGGCCGTCCAACGGTGTGTTACTGCACTGCTCCCCGCAGTTCTGCTCGAATCAATTGAAGTATAGTAATCAACTCATACTGATTATGGGGATGAAGGAGTTATTTTTGCAGTACTACAGAAGATTACAGGTACGGTGCAGAACAGTTAATGTTCTGCCCACTTCTTCGACACCACCTGTCTGTCTGTCGGTGCTGCACGCAGTGCAATCTAATGAAACTGTTGATGCCCTCACCCCTGATAATGGGGGCTGGGGGCTCTAGTAATTGGATCGGATTCCACAACGTGCAGCTCACTGGCAGAGCACCGGTGGTGTCGAGAAAGTGGACAGAACGTTTGTTCTGCACTGTACATACATACCACTACCTACATCTAACAAATGACAAATTTGTGATACTGCGTTTTTTTTGGCGATGGCACCCCCGTCACACACACACCCTTGAGCGATGGCGCCCCTGGGCGATGGTGTCCCCCAACGCCAATGTGCCCGTACCACTTTTTGGGACGCGGTTGCGCCCCTGCGGCCGTCAGACCACTAAAACGCCCCTATCAGGAAAAATATACATCTGAGGTGCCCTGGGAGGCCACTTGTGACCTCGGTTGACCTGTGAAAGGTCAATCGAGGTCGAAATATCTGCAGAAGCCACAACTATCACCTGTGCACATAATCCTGAACAGCGAGCTCTCGGAAACTGCACAGCAGCGAGCTGCACACGGAAACTCGGAAACTGCACACGCTTCAAGGATCGATACTACGGAACGCCAGTCTCGTCAAACACTACTTTGAGAAACAGGTCAAAGGTCTCGGGTCATAGGGGTTAGAGGTTCGAAGTTGTTAGAGTATGTGTAAAATTGTTGCAAAATACGGTACTGAGAATGTCATCGCGACTGTTGATAACTACGTGAGTTATTTCTGAAAAACCCAGGAACCTCCCTACAGTGGCGACTGTTAAACAAGTCTAGGGACTACTTTTGATTTGTAATTGAAATCAAAGGGTAACCCAAGCAGCACAAATGCAGAAAAACAAGCCGTTTTCACGATGGATTATTTTGTGCGAAATGTTGTAAAACATTTAAAATGTTTTCAAAAGTTTTAGTAGCAGCCGTTTTCACGATGGACTAGATTGCAAGAAATGTTTTAACGCTCGCCCTACGGGACCGTAGGGCGAGGGTTAAAACATTTTTTTCTCGCAAATTAGTCCATCGTGAAAACGGCTACTACTAAAACATTTTAAAACATTAAAAAGGGAACATTTCGCGCAAAATAATCCATCGTGAAAATGGCTAAAAACATTTATTTCATTTTACATAAGACAATACAAACTGATTGCGATTGCCGGTGTCCTCTCACCACTAGATATATGGCAGCGATTGAGAACCATATTCAGCGCAGTTGAGACATTAACCTCTTGCGTTGTTATACAAGTGATATGTGCCTGTGCAGGGAGTACCTGAATACCTTATAAGTTAACGTTGTCCACTACACAGTTATTGTTGACTTAACCCGGCATTGACTGGGGGGAGACGTTTAACCCCCTGCCGTTTTTTAGCCATAACTCAAAAGCGTTTATGGATATCAAAGTTAAACTTCAAGTGCCTTATTCTACATCAATTTCACGTCCTCTGGTCGAAAATGAAGCAATGTCGTTTATAAACGTTAGAGATATAGCGGTTTTAGTGACGTCACTACACGCGGTTTTTGCACATAAGTCAGCTAAAATTTAACAGACAGTAGAAAGGCAACACAATAAGCCAAATTCTCTCTAAAACAGATGAAGATTATAAATAATATGGGCTACAATATGGCGATCTCGGATTTTCACAATTTTGGGTTTTTGACCACCAACTTTTTTTACCACAAAATTTTAAATGACTATAAAATCAAAAAAATAAATGACATTGGAAAAACCGAACGACATGTCAGAGAACTATATTCAGACAACCTAAATACCAAATTTAGAAATGAATCATTATTTTTGACTGAGTGATTTCATTTTCAGTGCTGGTAACCTATGTCATCATACTTTTAAATTGCGTTTTTTGTTCCTATTTTTTGCTGTTCTCGACAAAACGCAGACAAATAAATGACAGCGCTGTATTTCTGAGATAAAACTTGTGCATGCCTTTTTGGTTGATATTTATGATAAAAAAATTGCTGTTAATGGAGAACAGGTGTCCATTAATAGAATAAAGTCTGAGTCGAAGTATAGTATAAAGAACGTTACCTCTCTTACATCCGTAAGCAAATAATTTGGGTGGTTTTGGTTTGGTTAGTCTCTGGGCGATGGTCTCGGTAAAAGTATTTGGTGGATGGTGAAGGTTTACGAAATAGCTTCAGGTAGATGATTCCATGCATCGATGGTGTTAGGTATATATGATGTTTTGTATGATGTTAGGTGGGCCTGGGGTGGAGTAACCCCTAAGCTGTTACACAGTCAGGGTGGTTAGCGTCACACCGGTCATACTCGAGTGGACACCGGACACACTGCACTGGGCACCGGACACACTGTACTGGGCACCGGACACACTGCACTGGGCACCGGACACACTGCACTGGGCACCGGACACACTGCACTGGGCACCGGACACACGCACGTGGGCACCGGAACCACTGCCACTGGCCACCGGAACACACTGCACTTGGGCACCGGCACACTGCACTGGGCACCGGACACACTGCACTGGGCACCGGACACACTGCACTGGGCACCGGACACACTGCGGACACACTGCGAGTGGGCACACTGCACTGGGCACCGGACACACTGCGTTAGTCGACTGATCGCCTCCTCCCCCCCCCCTCGTCTCAGCACCTGCCAGGTCAAGGTGCGCGTTTTGAAACACGGCGCGAGACGCCACCCCCCGATCATTATACATTCAGCAGTGCTGCGCCGGCGCGGCCAGCCAGAACGGTGTCATGCCACGGCGCCTAGTCAGCTGTGCAGTCAGCTGATAGGTCAGCAAACGAATAGCCAATCGATTGCCGGAGGAGCCGAGCAGGTGCAGATTGCCGGAGGAGCCGAGCAGGTGCAGATTGCCGGAGGAGCCGAGCAGGTGCAGATTGCCGGAGGAGCCGAGCAGGTGCACGTGCATGCGGTGAGCTCCGTGAGGTGCAAAGTCGGCAAACATAGTGCGTGAGAAGATTCAAATTACGCTTTATATAAACACAGGACAATAAATGCAGTGTATCCAAAGCATATGACACTGGTAACTCTGATATTGTTAAGTTAAAGTATTCGTTATTAAATTTTGCCTAGATCGGGTCGAATATGGATTTGTGTGATATGACCACGGAATTAAACTGATTGAAATAATATGAAATGTAAGGAAACTGATCCGGGAAAGGGGAAAAATGCTGCCTTTACCCTATTACGTGGCAGGGGGGCCAATATTGCCCAACCCTCATGTTTTTTTCTTAAATATCTGACGAAACCGCTACGAGTAGGCCTTATGAAATTTTAGGACTTTTCCTAAGAATCAAATTTTCGAGAGAGCAAATATTTGGAGTTTCTTACTGCACAGAGGCGGTTCCAGGGCCCAGTTTTGGGAGGATTTTCGGCGACAATTGCCGATAATACGGAAATGCGGTCTTCACGGATTTCTTCCTAAATGCCTCAAGTATGAAGGAGTTTGCATAGCTTTACGGTGATTATCAAATAAAGTTCAAATTTAGTTGATGTTCATGGATTATTGCATTTTTTACGGCAGAGCGGTTTCAAGGTACTTGAAAAGGGGGGATTTCCAAAAAGTATGAAACGCCTAGCTGACAGTCAATCAAACAATATAAATTGCGATTAATAGCTATGAAGATGCTGGAGATAATTTCTCCTTCCAATTTTGTTCCATAATTTATTATGTCCTTGAATGTTTCAAGGGCGTGTCCAGGCAAGAAAAAGGGGGGAAACTTTGCATAGTGATAACGATATACCAGCGATTACGGTGCATGAAACCAGATAGTTGAAAATGAGTGCTGGACCAATGAGTCCAGGAGAGGAAATAAACATTTTATTGCCAGAGAGCGCCTCAGGATCGGAAAAAAGGGGGTCCATATTATTGAAAGGAACTTTTGATGCATGGGCCTACAAGGACATAACAACTGCAGTTTTCCGATGAAAAAAAGCACCAGGGGGTCCTTTTTGAACATTTGAAAGAGAAATAGGCGAGCCCAGGTAGGGAAAAAAAGCGTGTAAACTTATGTGAATTGAAAATTGCAAGCAAAACTAGAATGTTGACTAGTTAGTATTATATTAGCGGGATTCATTTTTATCAAAAGGTTTTGCACCTTCCCCAAATGGGATCCTGGATACGCCTATGATGATTTGCCAGCATTCAAAATGGAACTATCTATGACCAGTTACTGATTTATATTCCCGTAGGTAGAAGCCTGACTGCTGATCATATTTTTGTAATATTTTGACTCCTTTTTCTTAACCTGGCACCGCCTATGGTACACAAAATATGCTTAATAACTATTTTGGTATGAGTACAATAACGAACTATCGCATTTTGTTCAGAAATAAGCCATCAATAAACGTTTGAAATTAACGCTTTTTTTACTTTGCCCCCAATTTAGTGCCTTGCACACGCCTATGATTTTTTAATTTTCCACAATCGTTCATCACATATCAATTTTCCTATTCGAGATGTCCTATCGATCAACTGTTGATTGAATTAAAATCGGTTGATAAACATCGCAGCTGTGTTTTGGATCAAAAATACCTCTAATTTTTGTACTTTTTTGGCCCCTCGTTGCCCCCTATTTAATAATTTATAACATTCGTTTTTTTAGAAATTAGACATGTAAAGGTGATATCGACCACCCGTTGATTTGTGAAAATCGGACGGGTAAGATCTCGAATCTCCGGGGGGGCAGATAATGCCCCTGCCACTAATAGGGGTAGCCGGGAGCCTGCCACTAATAGGGTTAATTACCAATCAGTTAACCCTATTCCTTGTGGGGGAAGATTCTGCCCCCGTTAGTTTTTCGCCCGCCGCTTTTGAACCGTTACGTCTATCGTCTTGAAACTTTCAGACTTTTCCTAAATATGAATGACACGTGTTCTGTCTAAATTTAACAAATCGGCCCAGCAGAGGCGGCTAAGGGTCATGTTTTGGGGAGGTCGTTACGAAAGCGGTTGTGCGGTGCATACTTATTTCGAATGTTGCGGTGGAATAAAAGCGTCAGAAACTAAGTAACTGATATATAAATCATACATTATTAGATTGAAAACATTTTTGGGCAGTGGTGCACTCAGTTACATAAAATAGGAGGCGATATCCTTCGTCAATTTAGGCACAATTTAAAATATGTAAGATGATAAAAGGCGTTCCGCACATGGAGCCCCTCACGCTGTTAACCTGAATCCGCCTATGCGCAATATATTACATTCAACAAAGAACAGCAACATGGCATACAAGTGACGTTCCTATCGTCCCAAACACTCACAAACAGCACATATTTTTTATAAAAAATCCACTTATTTGTCATCCCTGAGTACGACTATTATTTTTTATTTGCGAACTTGTTCCTTTCATACATTGAAGACTATGACATGGGAAGATCCAAAACGTTTTTTTTTTTCTCATGCAAATCGGTCGAATCACATGGCCAAGATGACCTTTCAAAAAAAAATGTTTGCCCCCTGGCCCATTTTTAAACAAAAAAGCAGTTTCGGGATCCAAAATTAGATATTTTGTCACGACAAATCGAATGGTGTTCGTCCCATCGAAATCGGCCGAGCGGTTCTCGAGATCTCTGGGGGCAGAATCTTCCCCCCACACACGAAAGTTAAAGTAATTCTGGCCTCCCGCAAGCAAAAGGTTAAAATACGATTGCTAAGATCGTTGCATTTTATGGCTAAGACCCTTTGCGTTAGTTAACTCACCATTGGCTGGGGGGGGGGATAAACGTCCCCTCAGGGATTTTCACAATTGCTCAAAAATGAACAGCGATATCAACACGAAACTTCGGGTACCTTATCCTACATCAATTAAACATCGTCTGAGTGCAAAAATTGAGCCTGCGTTTGACCGGGGTCTTATCCGAACGCCATTGACCGGGGTGGCACATTTTGCCCCCTCGTTACCTCCGAAACCGATGATCGTATAGAGACGCACAAGGCGGCGTTCAAAAGCTCTCCTTGAGACGCATCTCAAGCATGCTCGAAATTTTGAATTGAGGTCGCATGTCAGGTCAAGGTTGGGTCAAAGGTCCAAATCGATACATTTTAGTTTATGGATTATACTTTCCATCCAGAGCCTTTGATTGCGACCATGATCACCTTAAAGGGAAATAATCACCTTTCATTTTTGTTGGCATCAATCTTTTTGGCCTCCGTGATGGTACAGCAAAAATTAAATTTAAATTTAAGAATTAAATAAAAATAATCACTCATTCAATGCTGTAAGTTTTTACAAACTAAAATAAAGTACATATACTTCTTTCGAAAGCTCATGAGCAGTGTTTGCCCATCACTATTGAAGCGCGCCATATATGCGCCCCGAGAGTTATCGAAACTTAGTCGACGACTGGACAAATGACCTGACATATCTACATAATATCTTATATATATATATAAGACATAGATTAGTATATAATATATAAAAAGTCTATTATATATACCAAAGTCTTGTTCACAGCCAGAGACAAAGTTAAATAGAACTTTTAATTCTGAAAATTTATGAAACATTTTGCAAAACCAGTACCGCTTGGCCGCCAAAAGGGACCCAAGATAAACTGATAACTTGGTTTCCTTGTTTATTCAATGGCTATCAAATGTATAGGATCGCAGGTAATATTATCGAAACAAGCAGGGATTCAAACTATATTTCCACTTCCTTGCGTAAAAAAAACCAATACGCGGAAAATCCCGACAGTTTGATGAGATCCACAAGTAACTTGCAAGCAGACCGGCAAGTACCGGTCTTTGAAAGCGTGGAACGCTTATCACTTTAACCTTGAATAGCTTAGTAGAAATGTTTTATGCAACGTGATTGAATTTACAATTATAAATTTCGTCTCATCTGTCGATTTCAAGTGTTAACTCCATTTTTGTGGAAAGAGGTGATTATTTCCCTTTAAGTTCCCCCAAAGGTATGATAAAATCCCGCATTAGCAAAAATGAGATTTTGAAAGGGTCAAGGTCAACATCAGGTCACAACATGGTCACTATCAGAAAAATATTTCGAAAGTCATGCGACACAAGTGTTATGGGCTGTTTTAACCCGCGCGGCGAAGTTGGGTTAATATTAGTTCCCCCCCTCCCGGATTTCCGCAATAACTTGAAAACTATAACAGATAACGACGTCAAAGTTTCAGTACCTTATATCCAGCATCAATTTAACGTCTTCCTTAAAAATTAATCGAAAATGAATCAGAGCTTTGGGAAATAATGACGTTTTGATGACGTCATGTCACGCCATTTTTGGTTGAATAACGATCAATGATTGATGCATCGTAGAAAACTTGCATTTGTATTTGTATTGGAGCAAAACAACCACAGGCCAAGAGCCCAGTTACGGCTGCAGTCACACTTAACTATACTAATCTAAGTTTGAATATTAACATTCACAAATAACGCGAGTCCATACGCAGGACAAGCCCGCAATACAAAATAGACGCAACACATGTACGTACAGTGGTAGTAAATACACAGTAAAAACAGCAGCATAAAGTAGCCATTAAAAGCATAAAGTAACTGTTAAAAGCGCTGGTAAAAGTAAACATAGAAATTAATAATGCGCTGGTGGAGGCAAAAGACCAAAAAGTAAAAAAAAATATATAAATAAAGCCATATCACAGAAAGTAGACAGACGTGGAAAACATAGCTTAAATGCAAATTGCAAACGCAAAACTGATTAAGGAAGGAAATTTGAGTCTCTTCAAAATGGCAATCTCGGATTTGCAAAATTTTGGTTTTTTGACCCCCCCCAAAAAAAATAAATCGGAAATTTCCCTTTCAAATTGATTTTTTTAGGTATTACAAAAACGAATATATATATATATATATATATATATATATATATATATATATATATAAGAGAATCAAGTGTTAGAAATACCCAAACCCAATTTCTAAGTAATATCTTCATTTTGCAGTGACTGATTGCTCTCCAAGCATAAGTAGCTAATGACGTCATTGTTCAAAAGAAAAAAGAAAACATTGACCTGATACAGATATATATATATATATATATATATATAAATGTCATTTGTGTATTTATGAGACAAAACTGACCTTGCAACATGCATTGTTAATTCATATTAGTAAGTTTCCAGTTTTGACCTTAGATGACCTGATAAACTCAATTAACTCGAACTTTCCATATGACCTGACCGTGAACTGACATTTGACCTAACTTAAAAAATGGGTATGCATTCTATTCGTTTCATTGAAAGCTTTCGATCACCGCCTTGCGCGTCTCGCTGCGGTTATTGGTTCGGAAGATACGAGGGTGGGGGGTACAATTTACCCCCCCCCCTACGCCGCGCGTTCGGCTGGAGACCTCTACGCCGCGCGGGTTAAGCAAATAAATCTTTAGTGATAATCAATGTACCATCTGAGCTCATTTAAATGCAACTAGTGTCAAGCTGAGGTTCAATTCAGGTCATTTGATGTCAAATTTATGCATTGATTAATATTAACAAAGAAGGCATGTTTATAAACCAGTTAATTATCTCCGAAATACATTGTTCACATTTATTTGTCTATATCTTGTAAAAACGCAATTTGAAAATATTACGTTATCAGTTACCATTATTAGTCCTTCTTAGTAAAAAATGGTGCTCTTTATTTGATACTTGGTTTGTATTTCGTTGTAACACTTTGCTTTCTCATACATCTCTAGTTTTTTATAATTCTCACAAAAAAAATATATATATAAAAATGTGTGTCAAAAATGTTAATGTCAAAATTTTGTGATATTTTGTTGTTGTTGTGTGTAAAACATTTATTTGTCGTTCTGATTTTGTTTGATTCCAGTTTATCTTTGAACTTCTCCCTTTTATAGCTGTTCAAAGTTGTGTTCATTGTATCGCTAAATTCGCGCATATAGGTCGTTGTGCTTGAATGGCTTGGTCAAAATTGAAGATATTTTTTTTGAAATTTAATATATATGTTGCTTGAACACCACTCTTGTACCATATGTTTTTTAACCACTCTTTTCACATCTATCTTAGTTTGTGATATGAAACAAAAGACAATAAAAGGTGTGGTAAAAATCCAACAATTTTGACACATTGAGAATGCCGTTTGATACAAGATGTAAGCATGCCTATTTTTGTATTTCTTTAATAAAATGTAAACATTTAACAACTGCTTTCAACTTAGGATATTTTATTGTTAAAATCGAGAAACGGGACGTCACAAATCGGGGTATATCTATAGCCCCAAACAATGAAACATTTTTAAATTTGTCCAACCGATGTACAATTTAAGTGGAGGAAGGTACTACAAGTTTCAGGCTGATAACTTAAACGATTTGTAAGTTATCGCGAATATTCGACTGGGGGGGGGGGGCATTTTTGCCACCTCCCCCGGTCATGCGCGGATTAACAAATCGTCGAAATTTGTTCGCGTCAACCAATTTAGTAACGTCACTACACACATTTATAACCCAAATATCAGCTAGACTCTAACAGACTGTACAAAGGCCTTTCCTAAAGCAAAATGCTATCAAAAACGGCAAAGGATATCAGATGACAAGAGATACAAACTAGCAATCTCTGATTTGATACAAATTTGAATTTTAAACCCCCAAAAAATAAACAAAATAAAATTTATAGGGAAATTGCCCTCAGGATGTGGGTTGCTCTTCTGCGCGGTATGCGTCAGAACAATGTCTACTCTGATATTCGTGCCCAGAGGAGCCTGGTAGGCAGCGCCATCTGTAAAGGTAGCGGGGCTGTGAGCAATGTGGCGCAGCCAGTACACAGGTGGCGCTACTGGACAGATGAAGACAGGTGGCGCTACTGGACAGATGAAGAGCACACTGGTGCACTGTGTTATAGAGGACGCGCTGGGCCAGTGCTTTTGACCTCGCAGGCCGAAGAGAACTCAGAACACAACAAGGAATGACTCGGGAGCCTCAAATCGATGTGTTCACCAGGAACATTATTTCTACCAATCTGCATCTTTTTCGAATAAATATTATTGTCCATTGTGCAACCCCCCAAACAATATATCAATGACATAAATATACAAACAAGTTGGAGCAGATTTGTACAACTGAATGCACAACTGAATTTATGAATTTGTTTCTAACAAAGATAAAATGTCTTTACGTAACAAGCTTTAGGGTATTCCCTGTGATTCGAGTATGATATATTTGTTTTTACAAATTGTTGGTTGGCATTGAGAAAAACAAGCGCTTTCAGATTCATTCTGAATCAAAACTGAAATCAGTATGGTTACGGGATACCTAACAACTTTAGTCTGCACTGCAAACTTTCTTGAGGATATCTGGTAATGGAAAAACGCGTTGGTGTTATGCTTTTAATAGTGGAACGGATCTGTTTTCCTTGACCGGTAAAATTATTCTTCACTTATATACAGACGCTAAAATTCGGAAGTGATTGCATGCGGTCTATCTTATGCATTGTATACTGATGTAAGCAAAAGTTTGGTCGCCGTTGCTTTCTTTGGCAAGTGAAAGAAAACCAGTTATTTCTTAAGTAAATAAGCAATGCCGTGACGGTTGGAATCATGACGTCACTGATCAGTCAACTATCTCCCGGAAGGTTTTGAATGGGCTCTGCGATGTTTGTGTGTCTCCCATTATACACGTTAACGTCTCGTCACATATCGGATCTGTCATCTGGTCAGCGACTAGACTATCATCTGGTCAGCTCCAATTTGAGCTCAGGTCAATAGTTAAGGCTTCGGAGGTCATCGAAGGTAAAACACTATTTTTGAACAAATTGATTTTTCGTCCAAGACTTGTTAACTAATAAAGATAGAACAATACGTTTGAAGCCATCATGTTTGTATTGTCCAATCACTTCGAATAATATTCGTGTTCACCAGGTTAGCTCCACTGAGAAATATGACCAAAGGTCAAGGTCAAGTGGTGACCCAAATAGGTAATGTTAGATATTGTGAGACGTGTGTTGACGAACAAACACATTGCTACCATTTTCTCTTCTCTATCTTCATTCTGTCAAGGGTTATTGACAAACCAGTGTTAGTGTTCTCAAAATTGACCCTGACCTTAGATCATCGATATAAAAAATAAGATATAAACAAAATGTAGGCTTCTATGACCCTATCACATCATGCAAAGTTGAAACCGACCGTCTTAAACTGTGGCTGCATATGACTGCAAACGTTTCGGAAGTGAGGTCATACGTGACCTGGTCTGGTAACCTGACCTGAGATGACCAGAGAGGTCAAAAAATTACATGATGTGGGTAGGTATCTTTCGAACAGAAATGCAAAAAACGGCGGCGCGCAGCGCCGCCATTTTTCCGCTACCCTTGAAAAAACGAGGGGTTGGCGGATTTCACCGCTCCGCCTTCAGGGCGCGTGATATGTTATACCTTTCTTGAATTGTTGTTGTTGTTGTTGTTGCTGTTGTTGTTGTTGTTGTTTAGTCCGCGTTATGCATATTACTATCCGCCCTACAACTCGTCATTCTGCGCGTATTTCTTACTTTGAGGTGAATGGCGTTTGCATATAGTGAGGATTACAGTGAATGGGACCCTTTTCCTCTGTATGGCTTTCAACAATCATAAAACAAAACGAACGCCACCGTCAGCCACTTGTCTAGGCGGGCAGGTAGGCTGCTGTTGCTGGGCTGCTGCTGCTCATTGTTGAGAGCATGTTTTTCCCGGCAGCGGACCCGCCTCATTAATTGAATGCGATTGTGGCACAATCCGGTTACCGGCCGGTAATCCGGTTACCGGCCGGTAATCCGGTTACCGGCCGGGGCCGCGTAGTGCTGCCAGCCGCTGGCTGCTCTTGACCCTCAGAAGGCGAGGTGGCCCACTGACAGATCAACCTGTCCACGTGACCTAACCAGGCGCCACCACCGCGCCGGCCGACCTATGTCACTGGTAAACAGCTGCTTAACAGGGCATTGGGGCTATGTTTAGTCCAGTTCAGCTGCTGCGAGCAAAACCAACTAGTCCTTTTCACATAGAAAGGCAAGTTGTGTAACGTTTATCATGAAGGTTGTTAAGGTTGTTGTATTTGCCAATATTGCCTATTTGTATTGTGTATTTGCCAATGTAGTTTATCATTACTGATTATATACGCCGTGGATTGCCAATTTATATTTAGGTACATTGGAGCAAATCATCAACACGTTTCATAAAATGCATGACAAGATTTGGCTTGAACGTTTCGCACATCCACTTATTCGAATATTTAAATTCATAATCTTTTTGCCTTTAATGCATGTACTGTCTATAGTCAATGTTGATTTATTTGCACTGTTCTATCGGATATTAGAAAGCTTCATAATTAAGACAGACACAAGAGTTAATTTTTGCACTCATATATCATGAGGTCGAAACGACTTTGTAAATAATGTTTGATCAAGTAAGCATCGCAAAAGATCGTTAGAAAGATGCGAATTCATTGAAAAGGGAGTACACAGAACAGCTCAGACTCATAATGCAACATCGAAGATAACCCTAAAGGCTCATAGCATTCCTGTTCAACATTGTATTTGTGTAAGCTAAGGACATCTCCAATCAGCTAACACGATAAATCACAACTTCAAGGATGTGAGGTCCTACAAGTCGTTTACCAAACAACAATGGTACATGCGTGCACTTTCATACAGGGTAAAACAATCCAAAG
>VOPJ01005251.1:0-19077 GCA_014673585.1 Semibalanus balanoides | reverse complement strand
ATGACATTTTTTGTCCAAAATGTTGGAAAATTGCAAACATGTATTTTTAAAACAAATTGCAAATTAAAAACGTTAAAACACGTAAAATGACAAGTTCTACGAAATGGCTGTCTCAGATTTGGAAAAAATCGTTTTTTGACCCCAAAATTGTCAAAAAAAACGTTTTTTACCAAATTGACTATAAAATCCAAAATTTTGACAATTTTCCCCCCCCCCCCAACTTCAAATGAGTTCCTACGCCCCTGATAGAGTCTGGTTCCAACATAGAGGCATACAGTCTGGCATAGTATCTGAGTCTGGTTCCAAAGTTAAATTTTCGTTTTCTACCACCTAAAATCAAACTTTTACGCCGCTTCGCGGCGTCACATCGGTCGCCACTCGCCATCGTCATAACGAAGCCATCGTCATCGTTTTTGGTTCATGTAACGGTGAATTGAATGAATAGCACGTTTAGCCTTTTATTCTCTACAATGCAAACCGCCTATGTTTCTGGTTTTTTATCAGGCAAACCCGAAAAAATTTCGCGCCGCTTCGCGGCGCTAAATAAAAAATACCTATTTCCTCTTTTGATATCCAAAGAAGTCGAAAAAAACTAAAAAAAAAACTAAAAAATAAAAAATCTAAGAAAACGTGTGGTTGCAAAATAAAGTGGACCAAATCCGGGAAGAAATTCGAAATTGGGGTAGGTAAGGTCCGCACGTGAAGCGTCCGGCGTGTTAAAAACGGTTTTGCCCCCCCCCCCCCAAACGCCGGCTGGATGCCCTTGTTTAGAAATATATAAAGTATTATGTTATCCCTCGTGGCAGTAAAGAAATCTTTTCCGCGCGAGTTGTTCTCTGCGAGACAAATCCTCGTTCTCGCCTCTGTTTTTTCCAGTCACACGCTTGGAAAATATATCCTTATCTTCCACTCGGAGCCATGAAGAATACTATATGTGTAGTTTGTTGTTGCGGTCGAGCGTCGCCGCCGGGAACTCTAGCAGAATGCCCCACCCCCTCCACAGGATCGCCCCGGCTCATAGGCGTACCCAAGGGGGGGGGGGCAATTGGCCCCTCCTGAAGGTCCGTGCGTGCCCCCTTGGCCAATGGGCCCACTTTTGAAATCATTGGGCCCGAAAGGCCCTATTTGCTCGGGCTACTAACCACGCGAAGCGTGGTCTATGGAGTGTTTCCACCCCTGTCAGAGGCTCTTCAGAGGTTCTTCAGAGGTTTTTCAGGTCAGAGTACCCCTTAGGCGGCCAGGAAGGGCCCCCTCAGAGCGGCTCTGAGTTTCATGGATGCAGAGCAACCGAGCCTTTGTAAGCATCAACTGGACCTCGCACCATTTGGCTAGTGCGGCAGAGACGCAGCCAGACCTTCGACAAGGGGGCCACGGCATCCCCAGGGCCCCCCTCGCAAACGGCCCCCTCCCCGAAAAAATGGTGCGAAAATAACAAATCTCCCGGATTTAGGCCACTATATTTTGCAGGGCCCCAAAATAGTCGCTAAAAGGGACGTCGCCGATCATTTTTTAGTACGTGAACCCTGTGCTCCCTGTAAGTCCCTTAGTGCACGAAATAGGGCCTGTGCCCACGGTGCTCTTACACAATTTCGCCGTATTTCGCCGACCCGGCCAAATACGGCGAGTTTTTTATGTACCTGAAGCCCCCTGAAAAATAGCGTTTTTTGTGATTTTTTCCCGAAAAAAATGTTGGAAATATGCCCCTCTAAAAATATAGTGGGCCAAATCCGATGATTTTTTTTTAGTGGGGTTACCTTGTGCCCCCAGACCAAAAAATTGCCCCTCCTGAAGCGAATCCTGGGTACGCCACTGCCCCGGCTACGACCGGATTAGCAGGATTTAAACATTGCGGGCCATGGGGAGTGGGGGGTAAACACCTGGCTTGCCCCTTCTCCAGCATGCGTGGCTGGCTGCCCCCGTCATTTTTTGGGGGCGAGCCTCAGCGTTCGCTGCGGCGCCATAGCTTGGGCCAGAAATGTGATGATCGTATTCGTCGTTTCCACGAACGCACCTGTTGCCCATGCGATAAAACCTGTCTTGAATATAAGCAGATCCGAATGATATAATGTTAAATAATTATCCAGACCATACATGACGTATCCGTCAAGGGCGGATCCAGGATTTTTGGAGGGGAGGCGCAGGCCAATTTTGGGGCGCCTTCCAACAATCAAGGGGCGTCAAAGAGGCGCTGAGTGATCTGGGGGGGGGGCTCTTAATTCTGATTTGGGCCGCTAAAGTGCCTTCGAGTGGCGCCCTGTAGTCTATAAGAAAACGCTGATGTGCTCACGGGCTGTCCATCGCCGGCGCCTGGCGGCGCCCGGCGACGGACAGCCCGTGGGGCGCCTTTCTGGTATTAGGGGGGGGGCGGCCCCCCGCCCCTGGAATCTGGTCCGCCCCTTGGTATCCGTATCGTCATTCGTCTATATTGGTAACCCTGTACAAGATTAGGAGACGTTAACAAACACTGTTTCTACGTTTGAGTCAACACTGGGTGGGAGTCGGTAAATTTCGCAACACCCAGAAGTCAGAACGGCAACACTGCGATCTTCGCGTGCCCCGTCAATGTCATCCCGTCATCCCCCCTCCCCTCCCTTCCCCACTGCTTCGCCGAGCCGTGACGTCAACGCACGCGGTCACTGGCACCAGCTGCTGGAGCGTAACACCTCGCGCATGCGCACAACTGGCCTTCGCTCAGAAACAATCACTTTGCGCATGCGCAGCCGGCCAGCCACCGGACTTGGGATTCCGTCGGGGCCCGGCGCCAGCTGCCTTTCCGCCGTGGGACTCTGCCGTGTGAGGGCCACAGAATTCAGCAGAGAAGTTTCCGGAAATAACTGGATTGATCAAGGTGAGTGTATAAGATAAGTTGTAGGATATTTTGTTTTGTGTCTTTTGTGCGACTTTTATCACGGAGAGATGTATACTTCAGCTTATCCAGATGAGTCTTCCGTTGGCCGGTCGGGAGAAAATTTTCTAAGTGCCAACATGGCGTCAGCGGCTATCTCCCGCAATGGCGCCGGCCGGAGCGGGCCGTGCACGAGGCGCTGGTGGGCGCTCATACCTTCGAGGCGTGTTGATCTATTTAAATTATTTGTTGATGGCTAAGAACCTGAATTTATTGCGCAATTAAAAACGCCAATTCCGTGTCGCTTTTCAGATGGAGAACGGTGGTGCTGAAACGTCAGTCAACGGAACGGCAGGTAGGTTTGTGAAGTGCTTTTATTTACTCACATTTTATGTGGACGGACTTTGCATGCTAATGACATTCATGATACGTGATTGTAGGATTCGACCGTACCTGTCACGAGACGTATTTTCCGATCCAGACTTTCTTTGTTCCCTGGCGATGGGCGCTAGGCAGGTACGATAATTCGTAGTAATCCCCCGGATTTGAATGGCTAGGATGAAGCGATTTCTTGGGAAACATTGCCTGCAATAGCTGCATGAGATTTGTTTGTATCATTTGTAGGGCGGTCGTTGAGCCGCGCTGTTTAAATGGCGGCCGGCGTCAACAGCTGATGTTGCAATCGTGAATTGCTGCACTAAACCGGAAACTCACGTTTTTGGGTCGTCTCCCTTATTTTTCAATCGGTATTGAGTAAACAAAAAAGTTTGACCTACTTATTGTTTGTCTGCTCGGGATTCTCCAAATTAGCAAACACGCTGTCAACCATCTCAGGCGCGGATCCAGGATTTCGGTCTGGGGGGGGGGCGCCACATACAAAAAGTTGCGCCCTCCGGGCGCGACCCGGCTCAGGGGGGGTTCTAGCGCCCCCTCTGAATCCGCGCCTGCATCTTGTATATAATTTTCTAGACACGGTAGTCTGGTAACACTGCTGTCAGAATACGAGTTGGGTAATCGCCGATCTTCTTTCAACAATGGGTCTAGTTTATCGTAAAGCCAGTTAGTGTTGCTATACAACGGACAGTGTTTTATACTGAATCAGTCATAACCAGGGCGTCGAAAACGGGGGAACGCGTCCCCCTAACTACGGCAAACCGGCCCGCACCCTCTTAACATTTTTGGGTTGAAACATGACGCTTATGGGCGTTGGATGTGAAAATCGACTTCAGAATGTCTTCGTCCCCCCCCCTCAACTCGCGGCTCGTGGCGACGCTCCTAGTCAAAACTCGCGTTATGTATCTCTGAAGCTCTGAACGGCGCTTCACCGAAATGACTCCATCCGTTATCACTGACTAATACGTTATCACTTCTCAGTGTCCAGTGTCACCCGTGGTGCTTGATTTAGGGTGGGACTGCTCTCCTTAGACTGCTCTTGCAATGACTGAGGAAGGGAACTCGGCAGTATTCGTGTGGTATGGTATATCGAATTACGACTACGTTCTCCTTTGTCCCGTGTGTAACGGCACGCGATCTTCGCCATTTCATCACGTCATCCTACGCAGTTACTTCATAAATCATGCAAGTGCTAAGCTTTTGACGCAAGTCAGGGGCGTAACTTCTCCATATTTTTTTGGGGAAAGCGCGCTTTTATTACCATCAAAATCCGCAAAATACATATTTATCCCCGGATTTACCCAATTTGTCGTCAAAGTGGGGGGGGGCTGAAGCCTTAGTTGGGGGAGGGGGTGCTGAAGCTCTCACCTAAGTAGGATCCTACACCCCTGGTGCAAGCGAAATTGTATCTTGAGATTTGATTCTGGTAGCTAAAACATTGGGGATGCTCTTTACTGTTGCTCTACATACTAATGTATCGCCTCTAAAGCAGCTGATCGGACATGTGTGCCGCTTGCCCCGTCACGATTAAGTGTTTCGGAGTTCCGTCAATAGATGTCGCGACGTACACGTCATAGGTGGCGCTGCCGTCTCTCTTTATCTGGCCTATTTTCTGCGCCACGTGGCGGAGTCGCCGCAGCTGGCAGGATTCCGATTTCGGTGACAATGCAGGATGTTTGATTTGGCGGTATAAGCAGGCAGCGAAACTGAAGATGCATGCTAGGGACAGTCTCGAACAAATTGGTTTCTTTCTGGCCCTTGTCGCGTATGGGCTGGTCCAGAACGGGCGATTTTTGTCAGTTTTGGAGGCCAAATCCTCAAAAGTCTCGCAAATTTCTGAAAACTCATCGGATTTCGCTTGCTTATGTATCAGTTACTGATTTTAAACAAACTTTCCTTAGTAAAAGTTGCTTAGTTTTACGATAATTTCAGGAAATGTGTCAAATTTGCGACCGGACTTTTGGGTGGTTTAAGGGGTGGCATGGCCTAGTGCCCCCCCCCCCCCTCTGGATCCGCCCATGATATCGCGACCATGCTGCTTGTCGCCTCGACTTTGGCACCGGGCCCAGCGCTTATAAGCTGTTGCTATGCAGGAGCCAAATAACTGGTTTGGCCTGGCGACCGCCTCCGTAACTCTGCGCAATGCGATTGTTTCTGGCGACCCTTCAAACGGCTGGCTTGAGCGTACCATCTCAAGACAATACAGAAACGATTTTGAAATAATCACGTTTGATTTCGATGAAACTTGGTTGGTGTGTTCACCTGCCTTATGAATGGTAGTTTTAGTTGCAACAAAATGCGAATAATGGCCACGTTTCCTTGACATTAGGTTATCCGGATTTCCCCTCATGGTGACTTCTGTAATTTTGTCACCACACAAGGAAAATCAAAATTGACCGTCAGACATGAACGGGATTAATAACCCCGTCTATATCCGTCAATTCTTATTTCCCTTGTGTGGTGACACAATTACAGAAGTCAACACGAGGGGAAATCCGGATTACCTAGGCTGTGTTCTGACCGTCACATTCCCGGCGGGAATCCCTGGAATCCCCGGCGGGCATTTTACTCTACTGCAGTTCGGCAATGTACTCATAGTTCATACATTGGTATTCCTGTTAACTCTTTGCTACGGGAATCGGTAGAAAGCACTTTTCGACCGATTCCCCGGAATCCCCGCGGGAATTGACGGGTCAGAACACAGCGCTAGTGTCACGGAAACGTTGCCGATAATATATATATATATATATATATATGTATATATATATATATATATGACACATTTATAGATATACCAAGGTGATAGCTATAAACTAAATATAGATCATATGCAATATTGTAACAATTATTTTTAGGGGTGAGTGAAGGTTCCTGATATTTACTGATATACACTGAATCGTGATAGCTTGACTTTCTTTCTCACTTAATCATCTCGGTCCATAAGCAAGACGAACATCTGGTGATAACTGTGCTGTTTGTTGTCAGACTATAGCAGCGGTATGAACGGAGATACGAAGGAGCATAAGTCGGAGCACCGCTCAAAGGATCACAAGTCCGAGCACAAATCCAAAAAGAACAAGCACAAGGATAAGGACCGGGAGCGTAGCCGGGACCACAAATCATCACAGTGAGTATTCCTGCTGGCAGAGTTGGTTTTGCATATCATCCACTACCCGTTTATGTAATGGGCAATTTAGTTTTTTTATAACAAAACGCCCTTGGTTAAAGGGAGTGTGCCTACTCACATTGGTCATGTGAAGTTGTTGACACTAGTCTGTAGAACAGATTTTCTGAATTTAGCCATATACTTCATTTCCCCGATTCACTTTAGTTTGCTAGAGATATTTCAAAGTCGCCATCACATACTGGCATATACTTAATTATCAATAGTCGCCCAGGAGCTTTCGCTAAACTAGAAGATTTGCTTCTTAAATTACAACGCTAGCATAATTGTTAGCGTCTGGCCAATAGACAAACACTCGTGCGCAGCTGGATAACAGCTGCCGACAGAGCCTTGATAGCTATAAACAACCCATGGCATTTGCTCGTATAGGTTTGTTTTATCGTTTTGGTGCGCCATTTTATGGCAACCATCTTCGTTACTTTGTTTATGTGACGATCGTTTGAGTTTTGAAACACTCAAATGCAAAACAAGAATATAGTAAATTCAAGCAAAGGGGCTCCATACGTGAATTTTTTGATCGTAACAATGATCAAACCAATAGCTTCTTACCGTAATACAAATATATTTGACATTTCAAAAGAGTAGGCACCTTCCCTTTAATCATGAAAGTTGTACTGAGTTTCTCCCAATAAATCTCGATAAGTTATGGTTATAAAACATGTAGCATCTTTTTTGTTACATTTTTGCATGCTATAAAGCTCAACATTGGTGTCATTCAAGTATTATAGGTTTTGTCACAATAAGGGCTGAGAAAAACCCATCCATAAAACTCCCAGAATATCACCCATCCAGTGAGTTTTGATGGCAAACCTGTGTTTCCAACCCCACCTGCTTGTGACGGCTATATCTGAAGTAAATATTGCGTTTGTCGTTTTATATCTGGTTTAAATGCAAATTAGAATCTAGCCATCTAGTTAGATCACTGGAAAGATCCAAATTGTTAAAAAAGACTGCATATTACAACCTGAACTATCGAAGTAAATTTTCTGCTCACGAATTATGAGGAAGAGGGTCGGTCTAATCATATCATTTACAGTTGAAACTAGGCAGGTTATATGCCAAAGAGTTCCAACTTCCCTAGAGAGAAGCTTTTTTAAGCATTTCGGCAATTCAACGTTCGTTATTTTGAGCTTTGTCCAACTCCAGTCTGCGGAGGTAATCGCTTTCGGAATTTCTGACGCGTTTTCGTTTTCAGCAAAGACAAACACCGCAGTAAGGACCACAAGTCTCACAAGTCGAGCTCTAAAGACAAAGACAAGGACAAAGACCGCCACAGCAGCTCCAGCAAAAAGGATGGCGACAAAGATCGCCATAGGGACAAGGACAAGCACAGGGAAAAGGATAGACATAGGGATAAGGATAGGCACGGAGATGGAAAGCATAAGGATAAACATCGCGAAGACAAAGACAAACACAGATCCAATGAAGTCAAAGAAGAACCTATGGATGACTTCAAGGTGGAACCGAAGGTAGAACAGATGGTGAGTTGTTAACATGCTTGCTGTGTTCGCAGCATACTTAGCAAAATTATAATTTTGGCTCTCCTGTTCATACTAGCATCTTTGCTGATTCTAGCTTTATCACTTGCAAGCATACCACCTACTCTGCTTCTCGAATGTAATGGGTTATGATGGTTATTACCTTGCCAGCCTTGCCAACAGTCTAATTTGCGTTTTAATGATTCCTGTGCTGTGCCGACTGTAACACCAGGCTCACCACCTGCTGCCTTTGCCCGTCGTCTCGGGGCGTGATGTCGAGATGTGACCTTGTCTCGGCCTGTCTCGCAGGATACGATGGAGGCCTCGCCGGCTGCCTCGCCTGCTGCTTCGCCCCCCGCCTCGCCGGACGCCTCGCCCGCCGCTTCTCCGGCCGCGTCTCCAGCTGCGTCTCCAGCGGCGTCTCCGGTCGCGTCTCCAGCCGCCTCTCCAGCCGCCTCTCCTGCCGCCTCGCCCGAGCACCAGTCGGCGGCGGACGACTCGCAGGACTTCACGGATGGCGACGACGAGCCGCGGCTGGTCATCAAGGAGGAGCCACCGGCGGCCGATAGCGAGGACGACTTGCCGCTGGTACGGACACCCCCTCCCTCCCCTCCCTCCTCGCATGTCCCGGCGTGCAGCTCACGTGCTGGCGTGTCGGCGCGCCGGTGGTTCACTGATGTCGCGCCGGTGTGTCGTGTGGTCGGTATGCCACGGACCGAGTATCCTCCACTGCACGTCCTTCTGTGGCGTTTCGTCCGGTCCGGACTCTGATTGCTCTGATGATGTCTACAGTTGACCTCTGAAGGTTTAGAGGACTTCAGAAACTACGCTACTGCTAATGTCTTTGCATTTCTCGCTTCATGATGTTGCCTGTAATACTCGGCGGCGCGCTGTTTCGGCTGGCTGGTTGCTGGTACGCTGGCGCGTCTTCTTCTCATCTGCGGAATTTTCGTCAGGCAAAGACGCGGCCACCTGTTTTCTTCTTATCTATCCTAGCCAAAATAAGACAGCCTTTATTGTAACTTCAGGCACATCACGTTACGAATTATGATCAAGACTGGGTTATTAGTGTGTAAGTTGTTTGCTACAGCAATGCAGCAACAAGTTCGATTCCGACCGGTTTTTCCTCTGTTGGCAGTCTGCGCGTAAGAAGCCGAAGGTGCGGCGCAAGTCGGGCTACGAGAGCGAGGAGGACGTACCTCTGTCGGTCCGTAAGAAGCCGGTCAAGGTCAAACGCAAGGCGCCCGAATACTCGGATGATGAGGAGGAGTACGACAAACCGGTACGTAATATCGATTTTTAATTACCGTGATTAATGAGTCAGTTTTGCTTTGCGTGGCAAAAGTAAGAAACGCGTAATGATTTCAGCCATTTTCATCTTTTCAATATTTTTAGCAGGAGAGTGTTTCGCGGTTCAATATATTTCCACAGAATTTGGTCAATCCATACGTCAATCCACACAAAACTGGCTATTTCTCTGACCATTCGTCAACATCCACAACAATACAACTGTCATGGGCTGACCGCTAGGTTTGCCGATATGCGTCTCGGATCTTAGTTTTAAACGACAGCTTAGTTACTTGGACAGCCATGAGAGATGACGTATTCATTGTACATTTTCACTGCGCGGTACATGTACTGCCTCTTTCCATGGTTGTTCTTCACACGAGGCATGCTCAGGCTGGTCGGACTGCCGAGTATCGCGGCCAACCCGCTCACGGTACAGCCCATTGGTTATGACATTATGGTTGCTTATGATCATTATACCATCATAGTATAGTTCAATGCACTTTGTATATGTGTACCCCACTAAAGTGACAACAATCATCATCATTTATTTATAAAAGCACTCCACTCAACGTGGCTTTTACGGCTTATCGTCAAGCGATATATCCGTCAAATTTGGACGTATTCATATGCGTCCTTTTTTTGTGATCTCAAGACGTAACTTTGCAATCCAAAGAACACGTATGTCAACAAAACCACGTATGTCAGCTCGAATTGACGCAACCATTTTTATATAGTGTATAGTGTATTTTTTTTCTGTAGCATACTTTTTTCTTGTAGAGCTTTTTTTATTAAAAAAATCCAACAAACGGGCAAAAATCCAACACTGCACAGCACATATGCAAGACAACGTTTATCGGTTGGGCAAACTACGGGAGGCGATCTAAAAATGGATCTATCAATAAATAATTGTTTATGTCCATATTTGGGTATACTTGCAGGCCTAAATTAAAACGCCAATATCAGAATTACCAGGCGATGAATACAGGTCAACACCACACGAGCGCCAAGAAAAAGCATGAAGCTGTACCCAGAACATAACAATGAAACCAGGAAAAAATATTTAAACTTACATTCAATCCGATACTGCGATTTTAAATATTGATCGTGGTCACCGTCAAATTCCGGTGGCAATCCATTTTTATATCGCACAAACAGCTGGCTTATCAAAATTTAGATCGCCAGCAGCTGACTATTTAATTTTTAGCTCGCACAAGCTACTAACTTATACACGTTTTGATTCTACACAGATATAAATGTTAAGTATACAGGTCAGAATGTTTCCCGTTTCTATTTTAACCGGACAGCGGTAGATCGCGACTGATACGGAAGCGAGAGGCTCCAAGGCAACTGAGACGTCTTGTGTATTTATTATCCAATATAAATCTGTTGTGTGTGATCTCATCGTACCCACCAGTTAACCGATATGATATTCCTAGGATTATAGAATATAAGTGTTCTATTGTCATGCCTAGGACAGTATGACTAGGGCTACATACTGGTATGGCCACGATTGAAGCAATTTATTTGGTAAAATTAAATGTCCTAATTAAATGTCTCCTATCACACGTTTGTTCTCAGTTACAATATTTGTTTATATGGTTGAATTAGCAATTCCGAGTTCGTTTTAATATGTTTGCGTGCTTTTGTGCTAAGCGTTTATTGCTTGCCGTTGTCTCTTTTATGTCAGTCAGTCTACGCCATGGTATTATTTATGATTTAATCATGATGGTTTTACGTTTTTGTATTCGCTTCGTTTAACCCGCTGTTTTTATCGACAGCCGAAGAAGGTAAAGAAGAAGGAGAAGAAGGAGCCAGTGAGGCGCAACGTCAAGACTGAGACGCTCAGTCCTACTAAGAAGAAAAAGAAGGAGGAAGAAGAGAAGGAGGTCTGGAAGTGGTAAGTCGGTTAGTTAAGTCTGCATTTTCGGTGGAGTCTGAGGCAGAGTGTATGTCCATTTTCGATCCGAATTAATGGTTAATGATAACTAATCGAATCCGCAGCATTGTTTTTGATCGTACATGGAAATGATGTAAGCAATGGAAGTGAAATGATAATTTGCTCATCTGAAAGTTTTCCTTGGTGAAAGTGGCCTGTTATTTGCAATGTTGATATTATTTTACATAATACTGCTAGGATCTCTATTTTAGCAGTTCCCTTGACAATTCCGCGCGTTTTTCTGTGTGCGGATTTCGAGTGACACTTTTTCAACCACATGGAAAATTGTGAACATTCTTCAGCGTCATTAATTTGTTAACGTTTATTTTTATTTATTTTTTGTGTGTATTTTTTATTGAGTTATGCATGCTCAAACATTTGTTCTGTTAGCTTAAGTCATTTTATTTTGAACTTGTTAAATTAACCGTTATAATGCGGACTCGAAGCAGCGTCTCGTTATTTGCCGCGCCACTAGAGAGATTTGGTGTTTTGCTCAAAAGAGCGATGTCTCCGCCCAGAACACAAGTCTGCCGACGCGGCCGTAGTTCCGCTGGGATAGATATTCACGTGGATCTTGCCGTTCCAAGTAGGAGAGACTCGTCACCAGTCGGGTCTCAATCCTGCAGGCGAAGTCGCAGCTCCATATCGATAGATTTACGAGGAAAATTGGCCACTCCCACTAGAAGAGACATGTTACCATTAAGAACTCGTACTTACCAACGCGAACCCAGAGAATTCGTTGCTCCACCCAAGAGAGACATATCGTCACCGATAACGCAACAATGTAGACGTGGTCACAATTCTGTGGTGTCCGACACATCCAGAGAATTTGCTGCCTCATCCAGAAGACAAATGCCTACTTCGAGAATGCTTTCCTGTAGGCGTGGCCGAAAACGAAAATTTGAATGGTAATTTAACACCTCTGTTGTAGGAATGAAAAGAAGGGTACCATTGGTTTCGGTTGCTCCGATGTACTTATTTGGAATGTGGTAATGCACTTCTTGGTGGTGAATAACTTCCAATGCGACTTCTTATCGAATATTATATATGTATTTCTCGAATTCCATATCCTTCAGACAGCTAAACCAGATGCCGCGTGCGTGCGTGCGTGCGTGCGTGCGTGCGTGCGTGCGTGCGTGCGTGCGTGCGTGCGTGCGTAGCGTGCGTGCGTGCCTGCGTGCGTGCGTGCGTGCGTGGCGTGCGTGCGTGCGTGGCGTGCGTGCGTGGTGCGTGCGTGCGTGCGTGGCGTGGCGGTGTGTGTGTGGTGGTGTTGGTGGCTGTGTGTGTGTGTGTGTCGTGTGTGTGTGTTGTGTGGGTGGTGTCGTGGCGTGCGTGTGTCGCCGCGCGCCCCGCACCCACCTCCCACATCCGCGTACCAACTACATCCATATCCTACCCAAGATACCGGTTCGGGCGGCGGGCAGTTTTTCCGGCGTGCAGGACGATTAGCGTACTTGTGATCACGTCCGCAGCTGACCCTCAGACACTGCCCTCACGCGCTCTCCCACTCAACTTTACGATGGCGTGGACCTGCGAGACTCATAAAAACTGATCACCTGCCCCGCCTAGCCCGCCGCACCGTGCCGCCGCCAGGTGGGAGGAGGAGAAGAAGGACGACGGCGTCAAGTGGCGCAAGCTGCAGCACAAGGGCGTGCTGCTGGCGGCGGCGTACGAGCCGCTGCCCAATCACGTGAAGTTCTACTACGACGGCAAGGAGATGAAGCTGTCGCCGCTCACTGAGGAGATCGCCACCTTTTACTCCAAGATGCTGGACCACGACTACACCACCAAGGAGGTGTTCAACAAGAACTTCTTCGGCGACTGGCGCAAGACCATGACGGAGAAAGAGCGGGAGAAGATAACCCATCTGAAGAAGTGCGACTTCACCAAGATGGCCAACTGGTTCAAGGCGAGTGTGCGGTGAATGTGGAGTGGATCGAATGGGACGGAGTTCGTTGGCAATAGGTGAGACCATGTTCGGTGTTTTTCGTCTGTGTGTTGCATTCGGTTAGAGGCTTTTGTTATGGGCGCCACATAACCATTGAGTTGAGGCGCCCTTAAGCCCAAATCATCATCATCAGAGGCTTTTGCTAGTTTTCAGAAGGCCAGAAGCTCCACGTTTACTACCTTGGAGCAAACTTACATTGCAGCTCAAACCTTCTCACTGCAATAACAAGGAACAACCACCAATATGTAACCCTCGTCCCCTTAAAACGTTCGCAGGAGAAGACTGAGGAGCGTAAGGCCATGAGTAAGGAGGAGAAAAAGGTGCTCAAGGAGAAGAACGAGGCCATCATGAAGGAATACGGCTTCTGCATACTGGACGGACACAAAGAGAAGATTGGAAACTTCCGCGCCGAGCCGCCGGGGCTGTTCCGCGGCCGCGGAGATCACCCTAAACAGGTGAGGGAGCAGGCGCCGGCAGCTGTTAGTGCATTCTGCTCTGCAGCACCGCCGCTCGATGTCGGTGTCTTCGCTGAGCTGTCTGTGCACCGGTTTGTGTTGTGTCGACTGTTACACGTAGCCAGTGTCCCAAAATTGAATTTTTGCTTGGGTGTCAGTGTAAAAATTGAGCTAAAAGGACCATGGGAGTGGAAAATGATGTAGGAAATGGTACCATATTGCAATGCAATGTTTTGAATGTAAATAAGTAATATCGTAATTGACATCATGCATTTTTTGTTCATTTTTACTTACGTCATAATCAATAGCACAATTCATGATTTGGGAGAGGAAAATTCACTCCTAAAATGAGAGTGGAAAATCATTCACATTTGGGTGTTATTTCTCACCCAAATCGCTCAATGTTGGGACACTGCACGTAGCTGTCTCTGTCTGTCTCCGAGGACGGGGGCTGCGCTTCAGCTCTCTTCACACGCCCCATTTCGCCCTCGCTGCGCTGTGATGACTTTGGATTGAGCTCTCATATAACTGATTTGCTGACACTGATCCTGCTGAGCGGCGGTTGGCGCGGCCGTGTCCGCCGTGTCGTGTCCGTGGCGGCCGTCTGACCGGCCGGGACATCCACCCCACTGTCGGCAGGGTAAGGTGAAGCGGCGCATCCAGCCGGAGGACATCATCATCAACATCGGCAAGGAGGCCGATATTCCGGAGCCGCCTCCCGGCCACAAGTGGAAGGAGGTGCGCCACGACAACAGCGTGACCTGGCTCGCCTCCTGGACTGAGAACATCCAGGGACAGATAAAGTGAGTCGCGCGCGCAGCCGGCATGACGAGTCAGGGTGGCCATTGTGTTAGTCTTCTCCCTATTTATTTCGGTGGAAGGGAACCAGGTCATATTCGCGTGATGGGGGAATGTCTCGCTATTCGTGCTGATATTGGTTCGCTGCACGTGACAGTGTAAGATGGCTGAGTCCTGTTGTGCTGGCGGGTATGTGACCGCCATCTCTCTTTCTCCCATCAGGTACGTGATGCTGAACGCCGCCTCTCGGCTGAAGGGAGAGAAGGATTGGCAAAAGTACGAGATAGCACGAAAGCTCAACAAGCGCGTCGACAAGATCCGAGACTCGTACAAGGAAGACTTTAAGAGCAAGGAGATGCGTGTACGACAGCGGGCCGTGGCTATGTACTTCATTGATAAGGTCAGTTGGATGGCGCAACTCGCAACTGTTATATGTTACACATGTTATAATGTATGACTTGTGGATGTTTTCTTGCTTTATTAGACGTGATTGCCAAAAGTTTGTAACCAATTTTATATATATATACATTTCATCTAATTAACAAGTCCTTGGAGCTTCAGACAATGCCTAAGGACCATTTATGTGCTACAGTGATGAGTCAATCCCTTTTGCTCTCATAGCTCCGAGCTGCTGAGACTCAACCATCTGAACACTGCTGGCAAAGCCTAGCTGTGTTCGTCCTGCCGGCTGTTTCTGACCTGCTGTCCGTCTCTATCTCTGTGTCTGTCTGTCTGTGCCGTCTGGAATGTCAGCTGGCGCTGCGAGCCGGAAACGAGAAGGACGACGACCAAGCGGACACGGTGGGCTGCTGCTCGCTCCGTGTCGAGCACATCAAACTAGAGGAGGAGCTCAACGGCAAGCAGTACGTGGTCGTGTTTGACTTCCTCGGAAAGGACTCGATCCGCTACTACAACGAGATGCCCGTTGAGAAGCGCGTCTTCAAGAACCTGCAGCTGTTCACGGAGAACAAGGAGCCGGGCGACGATCTCTTTGACAGGCTGAGCGTGAGTGGTGCAGGGAGGTCACGGTGGGCGAGTGATCAGTCAGAACTCAGAATAGACAGTCGGTGAACGGCATCAGGGGCGAAATATCTGGTGGTTAGATTAGGCTGGCTTGGTCCTCCGTGCTACGATACTCTAGGACGGGCGTGGGCCAGCAGTGGAGCCGTATTTCGGTGGTTGTGTTTGTCGTATGGGCTAGTGGTGGCAATCGGTTACCAAAATCTTGGTAACCGAAAAATTGTAATCAATTTGGTAATCGGTCGGTCAGACTAATGAATTTTTGGGCACTTTTCGGTCAGCGTTAGCTTGAACAATTCACTTTTTCGTCACATTTTTACGCATTCTAATTTCTATCCAGTAAATGATGCAAAATTTGTTCGAAATGCAACCAATTAATGTAAATACTAAATAGAACACATCATTATCATACCAAGATTGAAGATATTGCTCACAATTACAAGTGAGGTCCTTGAAAATAAGTATTGTATGCATTGTACAACATACATATTACATACACCACCACCACCTACAATTTTGAAAATCGGTCAAATTTAGGAAATTTTGGGCTTCAACCCAAATCGGTCGATATTCGGTCAACCGAAATGCCTCTCATTCGGTCCCGGTTCGGTGTCGGTCAGCTTTTTGAATGACATCACTAGTTAAGCCTGAACACTGAACAGTGGTCTTAGATGCGTCCCGCCCTGTGGGCCCTCGTCATGTTTTCCGAAATTTCGTCAAGGGTCCGTGTGCGCCACCTGTCTCTTTCCAGCGTCAGATGACACTCTGATTAAACTTGTGTTTGTCTATCAGACTTAACACTCAGGGATGTTAGGCCAGCCGTCTGAGCGTTACAACTGGAATGCTTATATATCCTAGTGATCATTCTGATAAGTCTGTTGCTCCGTTGCCGAGTCTGGGGGCAACTAGAGCCCGTCAGTCAGCCACGCTGTAGGTACTGATACACCCTTTAATCCTCCCGGCAGACGACGATCCTGAACAAGCACCTGAACGAACAGATGGAGGGGCTGACGGCCAAGGTGTTCCGTACGTACAATGCGTCACGGACGCTGCAGGAGCAGCTGGACAAGCTCACCGAGGAGGACATGACCGTCAACGAGAAGGTGAGACGGGGGACATGGGAGAAGGGGGGGAGGTGCCGACACGACGGGTCGGTGGCGGGTCGGGGGTAAAGAAGTCTGCACAGCACACCAGTGTCTCCTAGCTGGTTCGTGTTGTTTGCCATTTAAGTTACTGATGATATGGTTAAATGTAGACACGCATCTGCTGCTGAGCTGCTGACGGTAATCGTGTCTTTCGGATGATGTCCATTGTATTAACTTTTGTTGTCGACTTTCTCTTTCTTTAGCTGGGCTGCTGTATTTTTTTAGGACATGAATTGCCCCCATTGACTCGGCGCGACTGAGAAGTCTCGAGCAGTGATGTGACGTGGTGGGAAGCGTTATTGACATGTTTTGTTTTCAGATTTTGGCCTACAACCGGGCGAACCGAGCAGTGGCCATCCTCTGCAACCATCAGCGCGCTGTGCCAAAGACCTTCGACAAGTCCATGGAGAATTTGATGAAGAAAATCGCCGACAAAAAAGAGACATTGGAAGAAGCTGAGAAGCAGTATAAGGTACGCGTCGTTTATGTCTGTAAAACAATCTCAGCAGCTTGATGCTGATATTACCCAGACGTGGTGATTTGGGTGTTATATTGTTTTTGTTATATTGTATGTTTTCTCGCAGATACGCAATGCTCTTATGCTTCAAGCCAGATAATTGTCAGGGATGCTTGCAGCGATTCGGAGTGGTTTTGTATGTCGCCTGTACCCGCTGAGCGCCGACAGTCGCCTGACCATCAACTGAGCGCCGACAGTCAGTCATCACCCCCCCCCCCCGTCTTGCAGTCTTCCAAACGGGCGTCCAAGAGCGGCGGCAGCGTTAAGGAGCGCGCGGTGGCCGAGCAGAGGCGCAAGGCGGTGGACCGCATCCGCGATCAGCTTAACAAGCTGGAGCTGTCCGCCACCGACAAGGAGGAGAACAAGGAGATCGCGCTCGGCACCTCCAAGCTCAACTACCTCGACCCACGTATCTCCGTCGCATGGTGAGAGAGACGCCGCTGCCCGTGTGGGACAACTGCTGCTGGCTGGGGCGCGAATCAGGGCACCTGTGTCGGCTGTTTGTGGACGTGAGCTGAGTTCGGGAGCAGAGTGAATCTGTATGGTGACCAGCACGCTGCCGTGATGTCAGACGTGTCTGATGTGCTGACACTGACCCTGCTGAGCAGCTGCGTGCCCGGTGTGGGTACGCGCCTTGTCCGTTCTGTACGCCGCCGCGGGATGGCTGCTGACGCCACCCCACCCCGCACTGCCCTCCGTGCCGACAGGTGTAAGAAGTGGGACGTGCCCATGGAGAAGGTCTACAACAAGACGCAGCGCGACAAGTTCCGCTGGGCCATCGACATGGCCGGGGCGGACTTTGTGTTCTGAGCGGCCCACCGGCCAGCTCGGACAGAGTCGCGCACGCGCCCGGTGCTGCCGCCTGGTGAGTTTGGGGAGGGTTTGGAGGGAGCTGCACGCTCTGACTTCAGTCTCTGTGACCGGCTGGTGTCGTCCCAGATCTTGCAATGTTATGCACAGTTGGAGTGTACAAGCGATTCGATGCAGGTCGAGTTCCTGACGTATTGTATGATTATGCACCGCTGGATTGTACCAGCGATTCGATGCAGGTCGAGTTGCTGTCTGCGACGCTCACGCTGCCTTGATGATTACGGATTGAGCTCTCATACTCGATGTGATGATTGATCGTTCTGAGCCTACGTCTCGACGCATCGAACGGGCTCGGTTCTGTCGGCCTGGCTCTCAGGCGTCGCTCGTGTTCCGACAGGCGTGGCTAGATGCGAATGAAGTCGTGAAGAGAACGTCGACCGGCTGCTGGCACCCGTCCGTGGACGCCGCCGGTGTGACGTCACCCGGCACCAGTGACGTCATCGCCGCCTGTGCTGGCGGCCTGTGCCCGGGGTCTGCCGCCTCCGCCGCCGCCGCCTGAAGACGGCGAGTGGCGTTCCGGCCGGCGGGCGCAGCAGCGTTTTGTGATACTTGTTTTCCTTGGCGCGGACTGAGAGTGAGTGAGTGAGTGAGAGACCCTAACGTACCGGACCGGGGCGGAGAGTGGCGCCCTGGAGCGCCGGAGGTAGTTGACGCGCCGGTTTAGACCTCATATGTTGGCAGCGCGGGGACTGGAGGCCGAGTCGGTCGGTGGCGCTGAGGTTTAGCTACGATTCTGTGTCGCTCTAAAATGCCGTTTTATCGCCGAATCAGCAATGTTTTTAGACCGCCGATTTGCCCCGCTGTTGTGTTTGAATGACTGTAGTCTTGCCAATTTCAGGTAGTGCAAATTTAAGACATTGTTTACCCATTGGGTTTTACTGAATTTGATTGGCATGGCAGAGATTGATGGAGTGGCATGATCAGTTTCGGCTTTAATATGATTTGGAATGGTCTTTCAAATCCCAAAGCTGGTTGCCGACTGAAAGGGAACACGAGAAAGTCTAGGTAGAAAGAGCAGTGGGGGGCAGATGCATGGCGTCAGTCGGCTGTCGAGCTCCAGCGCTCCTGTTTAACCTCATCCGCATGCATAAAACCACAAGATCTGTATGTACATCCGACTCACCAAAATCACCAATGAACTATGTCATCGTGCGCCAGTCGTGGTGGTGTAAATACACGACGAGCTCACATACGATGT
>VOPJ01005250.1:0-19077 GCA_014673585.1 Semibalanus balanoides | reverse complement strand
TTCACCAACTCTCCCACCCTTCTCTCCGAGACACCCCACGCGTCACACGTCACACCCCCACGCTACAGAAGCCATAAGTCAGGCGAAATTGGTGATATTTTTTAATTTGGTCTGGAAATCGCCGACATGCGATTCTCTAATATATCTATATTACTTTTTTGGGATACCTTTGCAACATTGATTTTTCGGCATTGTTCCCAAACAGTAGTTTGAAAAACGGACTTACAAACAAATTAAAGCAATCAGATATGTCAATTTTGTAGCTCTAACCATGTGGTCAAAATACGTTCTTTGGACAATCTTTTAAAGTTTATCGGATTTTTTATCGAACTCGTGAGCAGCGACGTCACTTAATTCGCTATATCTCAATTTTTTCCTCGACACAATTGCGTCTTCATTTGTGCACAAAAGACGTTAAATTGATGTAAGATAGCGCTGTTGGTTTTTGAGTTATACAAAAAGTTCGCTCAGGGGGCGTCTTTTGTCCCCCACCTTAACCTTATTCAATGGCGGGTTCAAATGAGCTACAATCTTGAAACGGGATAACTTTGGCCATGGGCAGTTACTTTTTTTGCCTATTGACTAAAGACTAAAGCTTCAGCAAATTAAAGGTCGGAGTCGATCTCGGGAGTCGGAGCTCACTTGGAAAACTGATCGACTCCCGCACCCTGCATATATATATATATATATATATATATATATATATATATATATTATATATATTATATATATATTATATTATATATGCAAAGTTATCCCGTTTCAAGATTGTAGCTCATTTGACCCACCATTGACTGGGGTTAGCGGGGGGCAAAAAACGCCCCTCTGACGAACTTTCGTCAAATAATTAAAACAACAACAGCGCTATCTTACATCAATTTGACGTCCTTCGTGCACAAATAAAGCTATTTTGTCGAGGAAGAAATCGAGATGTAACGAACGTAGTGACGTTGCTGCACACGAATTCGATGAAAAATCAGCTTAACTTTAACAGATCGTACAAAGAACGTATTTTGAGCAAATGGTTAGAGCTACAAAACTGATATCTCTGAGATTGCTTTCATATTTTTTTTTAGTTCAGCTTTTAAACGATTATTTTGGAAAAATACCGACAAAATCAATTTTACAAAGGTATCCAAAAAAGTAATTTATATTAGAAAACCACATAGTGGCGATTTTCAGACCAAATTTAAAAACAATATTACCAATTTTGAGTGACTTACGGCTTCCAAAGTATGAGTAGCTTGTGAACTATTTTCTATATTTTTTAGTGATCAGTTAGGAACAAATACACGTTTTCACTGCATTTCAACGACAAATTTGTTGTAGACGTATGCCTTTTATATTTATATTGATCAAGTTCGAACTTTGACCTTTTGTGATCTGACTGCTGACCTTGAACTGAGCTTGACATTAACTTCACTTAAATGAGGTCAGATAATACAATTACTTTCAATATCGAATTATACATGTAAAATAATGTATAAAGTAAAATGATCCATAAAGCGATGTGTCGCATCAGCATGACATTCATAGTTATTTTGTGAATGGTGACCTTTTGTGACCTGACCCCCTGACATTTGCCAACAATCTCAACTTGGCTCATGAGGGACGTGTATTATAGCCTTGAGAGCACTTTGGGTGATAATGGTCTCAAAAGATGGCTTTGTATGGAAAGTATGGCACATATGCGCAAATTTATCTATTTTGATCTTTGACCTGACCGTGATCTGACATGTGGTCTAAAATAAATGGCGAGTTATGTATTTAAAAAATGCAGCAGTTCATTGAAATGGATAGACTTTGACTGACTATGGCTTTTGATTTCATGATTCTGGACATCATAAAATATAATTTGTCAAATCTTGTGACAACCTTATCATAGCAAAAATGAATTGCTGTACATTGTACAGTCATTGGATGAGCCGTTTAAATCGTCTGAGAAGGCTAAACGCCATTTTAAACCTGATTTTACTATCAATTGATTTCTCGTGAGCGTTGCTTAAATTCCTGGCGGTGGCATTTTGGATCTGCATTCGACGACAGACCTAAGTTCTTTTTTGCCCACCGCAAAACACACCTCATGATTGGAAATAATTGATTTGCAAGGAAAAAGAATCGAAGTAAACTAAGTCAAAGCGGCACGATTACTTTAGTCATCGCCACCGGTGGTTCACGAAAATGTACCTGAAAAAAATATTTTGTTTATGTGCTGCCCAAAGCATATAGCCGCAGTCGGAGTCGGTAAAATTTTACCGACTCCAACTCTGACTCCGACTCTGGCCTAAATCACCGACTCCGACCGACTCCGACTCCGACTCCGATTTCGCAGCCCTGGTTCCAATATTCTGCAAACAATATTTTCGTTAAAGGTAACAGTTCACCTTTAACATGGGGTTTTTAGTTGAGATATTGTGGTTGTGACGCATACTCGAAAATGACTTCTTGTGACGCTGTCACATCTTCAAAGAAATCTCTTAATTATTTAATATTCAGTCCTAAAAGTCGGGAACGGACAACTCCGTAACTCCAATCGCTGATGGCTGATTTTGGTGATTGCGCATGATTATGACGTAGATATGACGTAAGACTCTTTGAAAGTGTTTGATATAGAAACATGTGTGGCTGACTGGAACAAGAACATTATTGTTTCAGTACCTCATTCCCGTGTATTGCAAGAATAAACTTTGTGAGGTAATAATTTATCGTGATTTTGATGCTTAAATCGTCTATAAACGGTTAATTCTCAGCAACATTCTCAGCGAAATTATTCAGACGTACCTATTCTTACAGATGGGCCGAAATCCGTCTATATCTTGCTTTCTCCCTTGCGTGCATGGGTTTCAGGAATAACTCCCGTTTCACTGCACTAATTGTGCAAAAATAATACACGGATAATTTGTCGTAAATGAATACATGGTATATAGACTGGGGAAGGAGGCCAGATTTTGGCCTTACCTATTAACGCAAAATTGGGTAGAGCTTAGAGAAGAATCGTTCCTAGAAAAAAAGTCCGCTGAATCCGAATCTGACCGGTGCGCAACTGTAGCTCGAGTTGCACCACCACAATTGCACGTGCAAGTTAACGATCCACTTCCTTGATGGAACGGCACCCCATTGAAAACATATTGCAATAACATGCTTTATATTGCAGGTATGACTTTACAATTTTGCCAGTGTGATGATCAGACATCATGTGAAAGGAAATTATTATTTGTGTCACATTATATGCATGTTTCGTGTTTGGACACGATCCGGGGGTAAAGTGTCGTATTCAGTTGGGGGGAGGCTCCAGCCCCCACAACTTTGGCTGGAGCCCACTCCCCAACTTTGTCGGGGAATTGGATCAAATTTGAAGAGAAATATGTGTCTTTCAGAATTTGTATGGTACCTTGCCGCACTTTTCATCCTTCTCAGCTCCCCCAGCTTGTTTAAAAAGCTTTACCCCTGACACGAAATATCTGACATTTCAATTTGCTTTTTCCATGTAAATATACCTATATTCGTGTGACTGATTAGTAAGATGATAATTAATTTCTAGCTTCTCTTCATCATTTCTGAGCTTTTTCTGTTTTTTCTTCTTCTTCAAGGTGAACAATTTCCTTTAAAAGCTTCTTTTGTTGTTTTGCAATCTACTAAAAGCCTTTCACGTCGTAGCCTTTCTAATGTCTAATTAAACTAAATACGCCTTGAAAAATGCATAGTAAACCAAAATTGAAGATTTCGTCGGAAATAGTTGATGGCTGGTGATAAAACTTTGCCAAAACATAGATAACCGATTTGTCAAAGGTAAGTTTTAAGATAACATTTAATTGTCATATATCAAATGATTGATAATAAACTCAGCTATCAAGCTCAGCCCTGCAACACCACCCCTGCAACACCCCTGCAACACCACTTCCAACGCCTTTGCTTAGGGGACGAAGACCCCAGCGTTTTGAATGGTGTCAGGCGCCCGCAGAGCGCCTTACGTCGAATAAAGGAACGCCCACGAACTTGAACAAAATCGTAAGACGAATGAATAAAAGCACTCACATTTGTAAAAGACATGTATATGTAAATACGTAAAAAAGGGCACCAGCCAGTGCGAAGAGGGCTCTCTACCAGCTTTTAAAAGGCCCTGCCAATCTGCAGATGGCCCCCTGTCGGTATTTAGAGGGCCTCTGCCGGTTGTAAAGGGCCCTCTGCCGGCCTTTAGAGGCCTTTCTGTCGGCCTGTAGAGGTCCCTGCCTATCTGTAATCCCCCGCCAATATGTAGAGGGCCTCTGCCAGCATTTAGAGGGCCCTGTCGGCTGGCAACCTGTAGAGTGTAGAGGTCCCTCTCCCAGCTTTTAGGGGCCCTGTCGATCTGCAGTGTCCCAGCCAGTCTGTAGAGGGTCCTCTGCTGGTCTTTAGAGAGCTCTGTCGATCTGTAGAGGGTCCTCTCACCTCTGTCGGTCTTTAGAGGGCCCTGCTAGTATGTAGAAGGCCCTGCTCACTTTTAGTGGACCCTCTTTCAGTATTTAGGGGCCTTTTGGTGGAGTACTTTGAGAGATATCTAATGACGATTTAATCTTGTCATGCCATGTCATTTTTGGTGAAAAATAAATGTTCGACAAATCGTAAAAATCGAGTTTTTAAGCAAATTGCAAATTAAAAACACTCAAAGAAGGTAAATAATATTATATCCAAAAAAGATATCTCGGATTTGTACAGTTTTGAGTTTTTGACTCACAAAAATAAAAAACGTGTTTTTTCGTTGCAAAAACTTTTTCTTTGTTTTAAAACATTTTTACTGTTTTAATTATATGGACCATTATTGGCTAAAACGGCCCCCTCATCCATTGCCCCCCCCCCCCTGCGCGAAATCCTGCCTTCACCCCCTAATTGTCGGTATGAATAACTCACATTTGAGTCTGACATCGAAATAAGGCGAGCTTTCACTTCACTTCTGGATAACAAGGAAATTAGCCCGTACAACAACAGGCTGGGCCCGGTAGCAAGTTTCCCAAGTCTTGCACTATGTCTGGTTCATAGGTGACGTCACTGTGACGTATGTACCTAGATTGATGTCGTCTTAAGTTAGCGTCGGGCGATAGCTCATGCATTGACTTATGTTTAATGGGCTCTAAATTTAGCGAAACAAATTTTAACCCTATTACTGTCGGGGGGGGGGCGAATCGGCCTCCCCTTGAGGTTTTTTGCGTACAGTTCATTCATAGCTCAACCCAGTATCTTCAAACTTGCTGACTTTTCCTATCATTTTATTACGCATCGAATGCTGTATTTTTTCCCAAATTAAATCATTAGGAGGGGTTCAAGACAGTTTTTAGGAAGGCGTGTTCGGCCGTTTTGACGCAAAATCTGTGCATGGTTCAGCACTCGTGGAGAGTTGTGTGTTGAAGGGGAGTGTTAGCGAAATCAGACATCGGTAGAGAATTGATTGTTCTTTCAGATGGCAATCTCGAAATGTCAAAATTTTAAATATTAAAATACGTTTTTTCGAGAAAAAAAAGTCTTCTCAAAACGATACATTTTTTCAAGAGGTTTCATAAAACCGGAATATATGTAAGAGACAGCATGTTAATAAATATGTTTTGAAAGTTTTAAGGCGATATCTAAATATTTGCTGACCTGATGTCAGGTAAAATGCTAACCTTGCAATATAAATATATTGTGAAAAATGAAAATAATGGTTTAAATTAAACATTAACATTTGATCACATAATCAGATAAACATTTTATTTTTATTTAAACATTTTATCATATCAGATAAACATTTTATCAATCCCACTATTATCATGTCATCTTACGCCCTTTTCGATGACCGGTATGCAATTTATAGTCAGTGACATTTTGAAAGGTCATTCAAGGTCATGAACATTTTTGTATCAATAGCTCGTGACAGGAACACTATATAAACTCGCAACTGGTCTCAAAACGTTTGTCTCGTCAATACGCATCTTTGATGTGCAGCTTGACCATTTGATCGACCTTGACCTTGACTTTCATCGACCTTGACCTTGACCTTGACCCGGGGTCAAATTTTCGATGTGACAAAATTGATATGATTCGAACAACAATGACGTGCGAAACACGATGGTATCAAAATAATTACTATATATTTACTAAATAAAAAGTTATTAACACACAAACTTTTGCTGAAAAACAGGTTTTTTAACATTTGTTGACCTCTACAGCCCAAACCAATGACCTGAGGTCATTTCTGATTCCATGATGGCGTAAGAAAATTCAAACTGCTTTACAGTACATTTTCGGATTCCTCCTAGCTGCCATAGTTTCCAAGATAATGGCAAGGTTTCCTGAAAAATACATATTTTGGCAAATATTACTTTTGATGACGTCATTTGACCTTGACGATAGTAACCCAAGGTCACAAAATTTTTACAAAATGAATTTCGTTGTCGACCCTAACCACATACCACGGATTATTGTATAACGGATTGGAAACTTCGTGTCGGCACTTTGATGTTCGCGACCACCGATCGATGCTAGCGCCTCTAGCGGATGATCGGGGGAAATTATTCGACATAGGAGATCGCGCTGAGCGCCCGTCCGGCGTCCACTAAGGCTTAGCGGGATCGGAAAAAGACCACTTAGGCCATTTTGCCGTGGTTTGCAGGAAAGAAAACACCATGTGAGGTGCTACACTCGATTGCAGAAACTGTTAATCTATCGCCCACATTCCAGCCGGAACTCCCATGTACCAACAGTCGGCTCGAAGCTCGCATTAAACCCTCCCCGGGTAGCGGGGTGGATGCCATTCCCTCGGTTTTTCCAAATAACTCAAGTAGTTTTTTGACGATTCGCGATGAAACTTTCATACCCTTTTTTGAAACAATTTGACACATACTTAAAAACTTTTAACTTTCTAACTTTCATGACCCGTGACCTATTGACCTGTTTCTCAGTCATGTCAGGCGAACACTGCGCCCGTAGTATCGATCCTTGGTTACCCGTGCCATTTTCCGGTGTTTTGACGTTCAGGAGCAAATGCAAAAGTGTGTTTCCAGGTGGCAGGTGAAAGTGTGTCTTCTGTGAGAGTTGGAACCTTACTGACCTTTTTGTGAGGCAACCGAGTCATTGCCTCCGATGGCCTTCAGATGCCTCTTTGGCTTCTGGACGTTTTTGGGACAGTTTTTGACGCTGATTTCAAATCTTTGAACCATTCAAGTAACCATTAATGGGCGGAAATTGACCTTAGTGGTCGGCGCGCCCGAAAACCCCAATAAACAAACAAAGTAACCATTAAGATCAGTAAAAACAAATCAGTAGTTAACTGAACTAGGCACAGGTTTGACTGTCTGATAGTCATGCAGATCGTTATTCACATCACATGAGATTATATCGTCCACAAATTCACTAACTCTCAAATTTAGGAAAACTTCACTACTGTACACAAGCGGAAAACCCGCAGGCCGCAGTTCACCACTTCAGCTGCATTTACCACCTTACAAACAAGCAGACGCTATTGATTTCTCCAATGGAATACATGATACCTACAGGGTTGCATGAAAAAGGGGGGGCATCACATACTCTTCAGTGTCTCAAACAACGGATATTTGTTAAATCACGAAGAGGAAACACGAAAAAATACGTACGGTTGTACAGCGGATGCGCCGCCATCCTCTGTCCTTTTAGTTCGGGTCATCCGCCGCCAGGGTTGGCAAATAGTCCCCAAATTCGCCGTGAATCCCATCCGTTATACAATAATCCGTGCACATACCAAGTGTCATGATTCTAGCTCTTATGGCAGCCGAGATATGAAGGGGGCCGAATGAGCCCCCCTCCCCCGACAGATTCGTATACTTTTCATCCCTCCAGGAATAGGGTTAAGGCGTCGGACGATAGCTCATACATTGACTTTAGATTAATGGGCTCTATACTTAGCGAAACGAATTTTAATCGTTAAGGACTTAATTGTGTTTCGAATGCAAAAAATGCTTGTGTGACCTTGCAAATGAAACTCAAGCGTCAATGATCTAATGGCGCTTCGAATCCAATATACATGATATACTTCTGTTGACTGCTAAGTGAGATTAACCCGCACTTGACTAGGGTCTCAGCCGAACGCCATCCTGGTTACCTTCCGATTTTCTAACTAGTAACTAATAATTGTAACGACACGCACAAGTGGCGCTTGAAAGCTCTCCATGAGACGCATCTTAACACTTTAAAGTTTTAAATTGAAGTCATATGTCAGTTAACGGTCAGGTCAAAGGTCAAAATCGATGTATCTAAGTGCATGGGCCATACTTTCCACCCAAAGCTTTCGAGTGCAACCAAAGGTCAATAGGCGTAGGAAACCAGGGGCCGCGGGGGCCATTGGGTCCCCTCACCTTTTGTTCATTTTGTTGTGCTAAAAATCCATAAATTTTACTTCGTCTACAATTAAAAAGCGCCAACAGATTTGCGAAGATGAAAACGAGCTCAAATCTGCACAGAAAACCCGAGTAGGGAGATTGAGTTCCTCTCAAAGCGAGATCAAAGTTTCGCTGACCCCTCACCATAGGCGTAGGAGCCTATGGCCAGGGGGGCAACTGCCCCCCAACATTTTCGGATTTTAACATTACGCCTATGGACGTTGCATCATGCATGGAAATAATCGACTTCAAAATGCATTTTGCCCCCCCCCCAACTTCAAATGAGTTCCTACGCCCCTGCCCCTCACTTTTCGTCACGTTACTACGCTTTTGCCAAAGGTAACTATGCGCAAAGTAACTTCATTGAAATAATGTTCACTAGAAAACTTTACCGCATTCGTAAAATAACATGCAGGGGCGTAGCTTCTCCAGAAAAGTTGGGGGGGGGGGGCTGATCAGGGAAAAATCGCATCAAAATAAATACAACAAATACCAGTGGCGGATCCAGAAAATCTTCAAGGAGGGGGCCATCAATTGCAGTGGTGCCCCTACCTATATCCAAATCTGAAAACTTGACGGATTTGGTCCACTATATTTGAGGGGTGCCCCTATTTCAGCATTTTTTTTTTTAATTTGAAAATGGTCATTAGGACCTCTCAGGTCAGGCACAGAGCGCCCGCTCCAGCTGCCAAGAGTTGCCCCCTCTAGGGGCTAGATAGCCCCTCAGAGGCGACCCAGCAAGTGCCCTCAGCGGCTAGAGAGTGACCCCTTCCTAGGCGGAACAAGCGCATGTACCCTCAGGCGACAGAGTGCCCCCCGGGTCATTAAAAGACCAAACGACAAGATGCTCCTCAGGCGAACAAGAGTGCCCCCTCAGGCGGCCAGAGTGCCCCTCAAGTTCGAGGTCCAAGGGGGGGCATGGCCCCATGGCCCCCCTCTGGATCCGCCACTGATAAATACAAGCACCATCAAAATCCACAAAAATACAGATTTCTTCCCGGATTTGACCCACTTCCTCGTCAAAGTGGGAGGGGGGCTGAAGCCCCTCAACTGAAAAGCCCACAAAACACACATATGTGCAGGTTACCCTACGGGTAGCCCACAATTCGGGATTCGAATGCGAAAAAAAGCTCTCAGACGGGGAATCGAACCCCGGTCTCCCGCGTGACAGGCGGGGATACTCACCACTATACTATCTAAGAGATGGCCTTCGTTAGCTCCAATGGGCATGGAATGGAAATGCACATGAAATTAGCATGGTTCCCATGTGGGCTGATGTGGGGCCCACATGTGAACATGGGAATGACATGGGATCGAGCATACCCGTGTCCAGCTTGGATTACTGGTTTTGGGGTTTACCCATGCCAGAGTTTACGAAGACCAAACCTGAAACCCTGACTGACCTGAAAAGGGTGGTGAGCGCCTTTGCAGCGCGTCTGACCAAGGACGAAGTCTTTTGAGCAGTGAGACACGTGAAAAGGCGAGCAGATGCCGTGTATACATGAAGATGGAGGTAACTTCGAACATCGGCTAAAGAAAGGATGGAACCCGAAGTTTGTGCATGAGCTGGAAATGTCCCAGAACGGTGCTTCAAATAATAATTCATGCAACATGATTGACCTTAATTTAAGTGTTGCTAGGGCCTATTACTTTTTAACAAGTAAATAAAATTACCCTGTAGTATAGTGTTATTTTATGTTACGCTTTGTTACAAATATGTTCGGCATGAAATAGTCCTTAAAGGGATCATACGACCTTATCGAATGTCTTCTAATAATTTTATGAATGATGGAAGCGATGCAACAATATTTATCGAACGTTATTAACCCACTTTTCGCGAATTTTGTATATTAATAAAGCTATTTGATAAGCTTTTGTTATTAATTACATTCAGATATATCAGCACTAGCAATTGCTGATCCAAATGCAACAAGGAGGATTAAAACAATTTCGCTCTATTATAATGCAACAAGAGACAATATATTGCACTCTGTAATACAAGCAATGCCAAAATAGGAGAAAGCACACAGTGGTGGCAATTGGCCTCGTCAATTGAGGCGCTGTAATCGTCAAAATGTTTCCCAACACGGCTACTAAATTATAAACAGACTCAGGGACATCGATTCGAATGTTAAAGCAGGACGATGCATACCGGTTATCAGCCGAATCATATCGCCTATAATACACATGGTTTTCTAAGTCATCATCTTCAACCGATTTCCCATGACTGTGCCAAAGGAATGTCTGCATACTTTTAATTGTTATATTGAGGGCTTAGAATGGCCGGCCGGGGTCATCCCTTCAACCTTTGTTTCGGGCGATTGGAGTCAACTATTATTGGAATGATGCGTGGATGCCCGAGTCATTAAGAATGACATTTTGTCTGATTTGCATGAACTGAGTAGTGTAGCGACTAGTTATGAACCAAATTTTCCCTTTTCCGATATTTGGACCCACAATCATTACAGGAGATACGGAAGCAAAGGCACGGGTGTACGTGTTTTATTTCCACGGCTCTGACCATGGCAGCTCGCCGACCAATTGGAAGCACTTATTTGCGTGGAACGCAAACGAAGTTTGAACGTGATTTTGGTATACTTGAGACATTTTCAAGCTTTATGACTAAAATCTGCAATAGAAAACTTAGCCACGTGTACCAAACTGCATTGCCACTTCCAATAAAGTGGAAAAAGGTCTTATGATCCCTTTAAATTCCTGAATGTCGTATACTTTCACATATGGGTACTGTGTGTCATACATTTCATGTTTATTCATTCAGCAGACAGTCATACCGAAGGATTACATGAACCTGTGACATGAGAGAATCTGTTGCTGCATTTTTGCGTGTCTTTAAAAAAGGAATATTCAGACCTGGTGATGACAGTGATGTCGAAAGCTAGTCATTTTTGAAAATTTAATTTGACTCTAAAATAAGCACCTGGCATGTTTCTGATTATTTTAACACAATTTTTGACAGTTCTGATAATATCAATGTTTTTAGTAGTGATAAGCCCTCTGTGGTTTACCCAATAACTTTTCGCTACCAGCCAGTTCCTGGGTCTTTTAAATATATCAGCCGCCATAGTGTGAATCTGAAGAAATGATTGGTTGGATTCAGACAAATTTGTTATATAAACCAGGGTCAAAACCATGAATAAGCGAGGCCAGATCAAATGTATGCGCTGAATCCCAGGGTGCTGGTCTTTGCGCGCTGATTACGCAGAATTATCGGCCAGACAACGGTACTGTGCACTGCGCATGAATGTCCTGACTATTATAAAATGTAACAGTTATATTACAAATTGCGTTGTAGCTAAGTCAGGGGCGTAGCCAAGGGATGCTACAGGAGCCGCCTATGTTCCCCGTGAGAAAACCAATTTACACTATATAAAATGCGATTATGATGACGACCTAACTCCAACGCTTGTCAATCACATTTGGCTGAGCAGCGAAATTTGATTCCGACTTTGACGTCCCCCCACGGGACATGGGACAATTCCTGGCTACGTGCCTTGGCTAAGTATATGCAATTCGTATGTGTATGACAAAGCTTCTTGAAATACCTCACTATTAATTGTGAAATAGCAATATAAACAGCGATAAGGATAAAATACGACTACGCGATTCGTGTTCCGACAATCGTTGGCTGGTGCCTGTTTGAGGAGGTGCAGGAGGTCCTGTTTGAGGAGATCCCTGTTTGAGAAGGTGCAGTCGCTGGTGCCTGTTTGAGGAGGTGCAGGAGGTCCTGTTTGAGGAGGTCCCTTTAGTTTGAGAAGGTCGGTATTGCAGTCGCTGGTGTCCTGTTTGAGTGAGGGTGCAGCTGGAGGTCCTTTTTTTGACGGAATAATCAGGTCCGGCTCGTGGTTTGCAGAAGTGCAGTCCGGCTGGTGCCTGTTGTGGAGGAGGAATGCAGAGGTGTCATTGTTGAGGAGGGGTTCCGTTCGTTGAAGGTGCACCATCCTGCTGGTGCCATGTTTGCGGCCCGCCCTGGTGCCGAGGCGACGTGGACTCTGCGCGTTCCTTACCGGCGTATCGTGGCTGATCCGGCCGGCTGCTAATATGGCCTGATTAGCTGCTATCGCGAGCGCTGTGCGGTCTAGGTGGGAGGGAGATGCGTGACGGACTTTCCCTGCTTTTCCGTCCGGTATCCCCCCCCCCCCCTCCTCACCCCTGTACCGCTCACAGTCCAGCTCTGTTACACGCTGTCAGATCTCCCCACGGGCAGAGGGGAGATGCTACCACCAGCTCCGTGGTTAAATGCGTGCAATGTGTCCTGGAAAGTAGGATGTTAGTGTCGCAGCATACGTCTGTGAGTTGTGAAAGACCGTAGTCAACATTAAAGTCGGTGCACTGCGTGTTGTGTCCTCTGCCACTCTGTACCTCCAGACGCTATGGAAGACTGGCGTCGACTGTATTTATTATCTCTCGGCGTGCACACAGGTCGCCTCGGTGGGCGCGGTCACGGCCCGCGGCGGTGAGAGGTCACCGCCGGGGTCAGCCGGTGTACGGCGGGCCTGCCTAGTGGCCAGGCGCGCACCGGCCCATACCGGGCGCACGGCACAACACAACACTGTGTGGTGTGAGAGAACAACTGCAGAATCATCATGTCCCGAAAATGTGGTGCTCTATATTCGTACATGTTAGGAATATTGCCGTATATGCTAGGAATATTGCCGCATTCGATCGGATTATTATCCCGCACTGTAGCTGGAAAACGGCGGCGCGCAGCGCTGCTTAATTTTGTATAGCTGTTCAGGGCATCAATTGCCCAAGCTTTGTTAAAGTTTCGACATCAGGTCATCTCAGGTCAGGTCACCAAGTCACGACGTTACGACGAAGATGACGTTATGAAGATGTGCTTCTAAGCCATCTGATTTCGCATTATTCTGAGGGAAAAAATGTGATTTTGAACGAAATAACTGACATTTTATTTTATGTATTTTTCGCGTAAACATGTATATTTTTATGGCTTCCTAGCAACGTGATAATTCATTTCTAACTTCTCTCAATAATTTCTATTTTTAAGATTTACTGTTTCCTTTCATATTGGCTAAGACATCAACAATGAACGCAAGAAGGGATTGACGTCGCACCTCCCACTGGGATATTTTGTTAAAGCCGGATGATATCTTCCAGGCATTTAAATAACTGATGTATTTTGTCAGAGACTGTAAACGGCATGGGAGAAAAACGATAACGGAATTTAGTACCTAGGTACTGTTCGACGTTCATGTCTTAAATTTGTATTGCATTGCTGTTCAAGTCGCTTTCACTAGATGCTTAGCCAACGTAAGTGTGACAGAGTTTGTATTATAGAAGCGATACATTACAAATAAATGACGTCTTAACTGCTTGCTTGGGCTTATCCGTCAGTGGTGTAGTGTAGCTGTATGCAGTGATTCGTCGATATCATTACTGCTACATTATAACGAGCTGTTAAGGGACGTAAAGGTGAGCTGCAATGTTAATGTCGATCTAGTATTCGAACATGCTGTGTGATTCTTTCCAATAACATTGCGTTACATTCTCATCGAGATTATGGTCTGGCGTCACGGGAGGCAACGCCACCGCCCAGCTTCAGCGCGTATAACCGCGAACGATGTGACACCTAGAGAGACGTGAAAGCTAAGTGAATGAGGTGCATTAGTTTAAAAGGAAATGAGGCACGGTAACGGGACCAGAGAACGGGCACTGGACCGACAGGGAATGGGAGCGGGAACGGGAACGGGTATGGCATGTGATAGGATTCGAGAACAGGCACTGGAACGGGCACGGACACAGGCACGGGAACAGGCACGGGAACAGGTATGGACACGGGAACGTGCACAAGAACGGGCACTGGAAGAGGCACACAAACAAGTACGAGAAAGGGTACGAAGGGAACGTAGGAATGAGCGCAGTAATGGTAACAGTTACGATAACGGACATGGTAACGGGCTCGCTAATGGCCACGGTAACGGGACAGTAATGGGCACGGCAACGTGCACGATAACGGGCACCGTAACTAGCACCGTAACGGGACCGCTAATGGACACGTTAACGGACGCGGTAACATTTTCAGTAACGGGCACGTTGATGGGCACGGTAACGGGCACGGTAACGGACGCGGTAACTGGCACGGTAACGGACGCGGTAACTGGCACGGTAACGGACGCGGTAACTGGCACGGTAACTGGCACAGGTAGACGGACGCGGTAACTGGCCAACGGTACGGACGCGGTAACGGAACAACCAGGTAACTGGCACGGTAACTGGCACGGTAACGACCGCGGTAAACTGTGCACGGTAACGGAGCGGTAACGGAACGCGGTAACTGGCACGGTAACTGGCATACGGAGAACGGACCGGTAACTGGCAACGGTCGGACGCGTAACGGACGCGGGTATGGCACGGTAACTGCACGGTAACGGGGCACGGTAACTGGCACGGTAACGGACGCGGTAATAGGTACGGGGCCGCGGACGGGCACGGAATTCAATAACAGGCTATGGAAACGGAGTACAAAACGGGTAGCGGGAACGTGAGAGCAGATAATATACCCTATTACCCACCGGGGAACGGTCAGAGAGCACATTGGCTGGCAATATAAACTAGCTATCAATATACATTAGATAGCTATATACCGGGTGGACCAAAAAGGATAAAAACATTTAGTTTCATCACCACAGAAAAACTGTTCAAGCAATTTACATGATTTTATGTATGCACGTGCTTAGTTTCATGGGAAATTTGTTTGACATACGTTTAATTATTGTGAGCAATGCTTCCATATAGAAAGGAGGAAAAAAGCCAAAGTTAGTTCAATTTCAACTTGGTCCACAACATCTGGTTGCCGGATGAGGCACATTTTTATTTGGAAAGCACCGTCAATTTCCAGAACAGTCGATTCTGGTCAAGCGATAAGCCTGACATGGTGAAGGAGAAGCCGCTGCAGAGCAGCAGGGTCACCGCTTGGTGTGCGTTGAGCAACCGGGGGTCATCCCTTTTGGTTCCAAGAGTTCAACAGTAAGACAGCGACCAGTCAATCAGGAGCGCTATCAGGTGGTACTTGATAAATTATAAGGGCGTGCCAATGCCTGGCAGGCCAAGTCTCCGGATCTGACCCACATGAATTTCTTCCTCTTGGGTCACCTGGTCCTGAAGGGCCAGGTACACAAAAAGGATCCGAAGAACCTGGACGACCTGAAAAGGGTCGTAACTAGGGCTATGCGCGCCATACCGGCAGACATGCACCGCCGAGCCATAAGTCATCCGAGACGCGGGCCGAGCTGTGCCTGTTCCGTGATGGTGGCCATATAGAAAATGTGCTGTAAACGACCATCTGAGTGTGTGAGTGTTTGTGACCATTATGAGTGTGTGAGCCAGCTGGCTCTGGTTTGAACATAATTTCCATGAAATGGGCTTTCCGATTATGCTACTGTGACCCATCTGCTGAAAGCAATTAATGGTTAATATCAGTTTCAAATGTTTCCACTCTTTTTGGTCCACCCGGTAAATTGGCCAACTATATAAATTAGCTTTCTTTATGAATTAGCTGGCAATATAAGTCAGCTATATTTTTGACTTGTTTCGTGTTGATTTTGTAAACATAGGGATTACCTTAACTTGTAAGAAGACAGTTTCATTTTTGGAAAATGTAGCGATTAGCGAACAACAATGCAATGGAAGATGTTGTCGTGAGATCTGAAAAATGAATTGCTTAGATATAGTGTATGCTAATGTGTGAAAACTCGGTAACACGTTGAATTAATATTTGTCTGTAAGTTAAACAAGCTGTGTGTCCGCAGGGAATCATCCCAGGAAATCTCGCCGAATATAAATTTGGAGTCTTTCCAAACTCGGAACATGGGTCAAAACATAACGTTTTTAGGTTAGATAGCTGGCGTGTCTTGCTTTAACTTTAACCAAACGCGGCTGCCTTGGCGCCTCCCATATCCCATAGAACCGCAGCTTTGAATTGCTTCTGGGCATCCAACAGTTACCGTGTTGCAACTTGCATGTTCATCACATCAATTGACCTGGGTGATAGCTGGGTGCCATTGTATGAGAGTGGCGCCAGTACTAAGATGACCAAGAGTTGCTCCATGCAGCAATCTTTTATGTCCATGCTCAGATTTTCTCTGGTTTGATTGGGTTTCTTAAGTGGTCCTCACTCTTCAGTTTAATTTTGCTTAACATTTATCTGTTTCAGCCCCAAATTGGAATTCCCGGACAACGTCGGTTCCTCAGCTAGTGTTCAAAATAAATGAACTAATTAAACAAAAATGAGTTTCGCAACTCGCAACCACTTACTAGGCTGTCGTTGGGTGTATAATCTAACTGCCAATTTGTTGACTTTTATTTAATTTTGTTTTATCGTTAAGGATAATAGGGCACAGAATCACAATAGACTGAATGCAATATATACTTTCCATTCAGTTGCGTAATACAAAATAATCACTAGAGAAGCCCGGAATGGACAAGTTGCAGGTTACCTAACCCCCTATTTTTATGTATTTCATTGAACGCAATTTATTTTAAAATATTTTATAGATATTCAATTTAATATAAATTCCCCTAAATTATCAGGATTTTAAATAATTAAGTATATTTACGTAATTAACCATTCTGCTCTCTGATTGGTTCGTGAACGCAATTTATGCAATAGTTCAGGCGAAACAATGATACCTGAGGTAGTTTTTAGCAGTTCGGTGGGCACATTGAATTTGTAAAATAGAGGTTCATCGCAAAATTCAGCATCACGTTAATTGCGTCGAAATCAAAGCACGTGATATGGCGCATTCAAGGAGATATCGATCATTTGAAAATCATGCAACTTTACTTTGAAACAAAACACAAAACTAAAAATTGTGGAAATTTTCTACTTGGTGACCAACATCAATAATCTTAACGGCAGCTCAAAGCATTTTAACGGATTGCTACAAAGCCAAAACAGATCCTAAGGATGATCTAGATCTATTTCATACAAGCTCTGGATCCGACAGACACTATTTTCAAGACAGCACTTGAGGGCACGCGTCGCATTTCTTGCAAATTGCCAAGTAGTTTCTGCGGGCGTGTTCAGTGAGGGCAGCATCTGGATTTGAGCCCACTTAACAGCTTCCTGTGGAGCGTAACTAAACGAGTTATAGGTTGTTTAAGAAGAATCTCCAGACCAGGAAGCAACTAAAGACAGCCATGGGAACTGCAGTGCGGACCATCCCTGCCCGCAGGTAGCCGTAAGCAGCTTGGTGAGTTGAGGTGGAGGGCAGAGCTGTGCCTCAGCCGAAACGGAGCTATCTCGAACATGTGCTCTAGCAGGATATTAGATAACGCTTTGTGCTGTTGGCTATACACAGCATACATTCCATTGAATTTCTGAGTAGTTTGGTGTGAACAGTAAGTCATAGGAAAAAGCGTTTAACCATTTATATTTTGCCACGGGAAATTGTGCGAAATAACATGCTTTTCCAAGGGATGCGCAATATTATTTGCTAAATGGACGTCCCACTACATCAAGTGCTTTATAAATAATAAACTTTTACAGGCAAATATCTCTCTGAATATTGCTCTGTATGCAAAATGATGTGTAGCACGTTGATCAGCACATTTTCTTTTTATTTTGCACATATTCACCAAACAACCTGCAACTTGTCCATTCGATGCGGTCAGAATTCCGGTGGAGGGAAATAGTTGACCTTGAATTGTTTTTTCCAAACACGATTTGATTATATTTTGAAATACAACTTCTTTTCATAATTCATATGGTCCAAAATAGCCATACATCGCGCCAATTCAGTACAGAAAGGACGAAAGTTATTAATTTTATCAAAACTAGATGCATTACTCTCTAGTCAGCTGGTCCCTAGTCCTTACATCACGCGAATGAACCAAATGCTCAGCCAATCAGATTTGAAAGCAGTCGCGCTCCAGCCAATCAGATTCGAAGGTAATCGAAAGCTGCAAGCTGATTGGCTGATTGTATATACATGGACAGAGGCTATATATAGCAGGGCAATAGAACACTGGGTACTCCAAAGTTGTATTTGGTATATACTAGAAATATACTAGAAAGACTAAAAACAATACCAAAAAGTGACGTAAACAACCAGATTTAGTATAATATACCAGGATATGGCTGCACTTAACTTATATAGTCGACAACAGATGACGCTAATGTTCGCAATTGCAGAGTATAAATGATGCTGTGATCAAATTTGATTTTTGGGTCTTCTAGAAAACTCACTGACGTTCAGCAAATGTCGACATTTTAACATTTTGAATACATAATTTAACTCTACTAGAAGGCCATATATTTATATAGCCAGCTAATTTATAGACTCTACCCCTGCCTCTACCCCTGCCCCTACCTTTACCCTTACCCTACCCTACCCTACCCTACCCTACCCTACCCTTACCCTAACCTACCTACCCTACCCTACCCTAATCTAACCTACCCTACCCTACCCTACCCTACCCTACCCCACCCAGGGACGTAGCCAAGGGGGGGGGGCACGTGGGGGCCATGCCCCCTCCCCTGAGCGAAATAAATTCACACTAGATAGAATGAGATTCGTCTGAAAACCGACCCTACCCCCCCCCCCCCCCGGTCAGTAACATATGGCTGAGGAGCAAAATGTGATTTCACACTAGATAGAATGAGATTTTAGGATCAAAATTTGATTTTTTCCGAAGTGGCCCCCTCCTGAGCAAAATCCTGGCTACGTGCCTGCCC